>OVBW01001570.1:0-14489 GCA_900406355.1 Erysimum pusillum | reverse complement strand
TGTTCGTGGAGTTGGTGGACCTGCTCCTGGAATGATGCAGCCTCAGATCTCTCGACCACCGCAGATTATTCGTCCTCCGGGACAATTGCCACCGCCTCCGCCTGCTTTTGCTGGTCAAGGTGGTCCTCCGCCACCTTATGGTATGAGACCGCCGTATCCTGGTCCACCACCTCCTCAGTATGGTGGACAAAGACCAATGATGGTTCCTCCGCCTGGTGGTATGATGAGAGGACCTCCTCCTCCACCACATGGGATGCAAGGACCGCCTCCGCCTCGCCCTGGGATGCCTCCGCCGCCTGGTGGTGCTCCGATGTTTTCTCCGCCTCGTCCTGGCATGCCACCTCCTCCGCAAAATCACCATAATCAGCAACATTGATTAGGTTAGTTTTTTGAGTTGTTTGATTGAGATTGAACTCTATTTGATTAGCCTTTGATGGTTGCTTTGCTTGGAAAGTTATATGTGTAGCTTGGCCATTGATATGTGGTTTGATTGAAATTGCACTTGTTTCGATTAGCTTGGCCATGTCTAGTGACTGAACTCCATTACTTGGCTGCAATCTCTACTAGTCTGCTGATAGTTATCTGAGCTTGCAGAGTTTGATGAGTGACTTGTTTTCAGTTGCCTTTTTCTTTTTGTGTTTCCTTTGAGTATGATTACTTTGAAGCTTTGTTCATCTTATTTGCATCCTGAAGAATACTAATCGATACAAACATCCTAAGTGTAGAAACATCACACTGTGAAACCTTTAATACACAGTAACTCTCTTGCACTTTGAACTGATGAGTTTAAAAACCCTTATTAGACTTTTAGAAGCACAAATATCAGTCCAAGATTTAATGACTGTAGTTGTGAATTGATGGCCTCTCAGTCTTGCTACAAGAATGGTTAAAATGTTCCCAACTAGTATAACCTCTATGGCTTGTTTATATTTCGGTCTGTGGATGTGAGCATTAACTTTACTGAAGTGTGAACTTGTGGATGCATCTTGCCCTACAAAAAAATGATGCTTTGCTCTTTGTTGGCTTATGAAAATTGGATTAAAAAAACTTTTTATCTTTGTTTGAAGAAACCGCTAAGTACAATTATCTCGATCTGGATTGTAGGAGTCACCACCTACTACAAAAGTCACATCCACAGGAACGAGTAGAACCCTTGGCTAGGCATAACTTTTTTCTCCCGGGAGCTTGAGCTTGCATGTTGGTGATTTCTCATGGAAGAATCTACTGATTTTAGACTTAGTGAACTTGTAGAAGTTACAGCATTGCTCTACGAACTGAATGTATAATTTGTAAAAGAGGCTTCTAATGGTTTTGACTGGCAATTCAGTTCTCACCACACTAGGCTATGTTGCTCGGTTATTTACGTAACAAATGACTAATTGCAAGTCTCTCTCTGGTTCATACACCACCCTCCACTGCACTAGTCTGCAAGGTAACACTTCTCACTTCAGTATCTCCTGCGCTCACCACCGCGCATCTGTAATGCCAAAAGCAGGGAATGGATTCTTAACACACCACCAACTAGATGATAAACATGACCCGTGGATTTGAAACTAACCGAGTTTTGATAACAAGTCCATGATCCACAACCCCATCAATCTTTTCCAGGCTTTCAGCCACGTTAGCTGCAGTAAACAGTATGACATCAATCAACAATATGCACAAGTACTAATGGTTGCAGTAAAAGCTTTTACCGATGCTTGGAATTGGAGTTGTAAATATAACATCAAGAATGTTGTGACCATCACTGGTGACTATAGGAAAATCTCCTCCAAGAGGACCTGCATCTCCTACGGAAGCTCTTCTCCACACCTTTTACACATGCACAAAGTAAAATACAATGAATCACATGAGGCTTAACAGTCAATAGAACCTAAACCCCGAGAAAGAACCAAACTGGCCTCCCACCTCTGCATCGCCTAAATACAAGTCATCTATCTCCTCAGCTATAGCCAACCAATTAAGCTACACCCAAAAATTCATGTGTCATTTCGGGTTTCCATTGTTCTAGTCATATTGAAAACACACCACAAACTTCATCAGTAGAAACTTGCTTACGGATTGAACCAGAACAGGGATAGAACCTTCAAGGCCGGCTTTGTATTGTTCTTCCTTTATCATGAAGACTGCCTCATCAGCTGCTTTTACAATAGACTGCATTATGAATCTCTCGTTGTAAGCTCAAAGCTAAGCAATGAGTTTTTATCATCAAAACAACAAATTTTAGACGAAACCGCACTCGCCTTTTGTTTCAAAATATAGTCATCTTCCTGTGAACTTCTTCGTCGTCCAATAACTGCGATAAGCGTATTCTCTTCTACAGCATCAGCATCATGAAATGCAAAATCAATCTACAAAGCAGTCACACTACAAACATTACCCTAAGATGAAGAATACATCAAACTAGTTTACACAATGCAGAGAAGCAACTACCTGAAAATCATCACGGAAATACTCTAAAGGGATCCCAGACTTTGCTGCTTCACTCGCACTTCGAGCAGACCTGAACAAAAAGTCAGGACAAAATCATCATAAAGCCTGATTCTTGATCATGAACCAAGAACTATTGAATAGAGAAGTTCAACAATTGAAGAAACAAAAGATTGATTCTTGATTGGATTTAAAGAATCAAAAGACTCACATTGGTACACCAACAACATCTTTTAAAGAACCAGAACGAAGTTGTTGACCTAAATAACGTATAGCCATATCTGAAGCTTCACCAGATCCTAAACCAATAATCATACCACTCTTTACAAAATTATCCACCTGAAAAATTAATCAAAGTTTCAATCTTTCTTCAATTTTATGAATTTTCAACACAATTCAAACAATACCCATTTGAAATTTTCTTAATTGATCATATCAATTTGATGTTTAACCCTTACGGTGTGGTGAGCTGCTCGGAGAAGAGGAGAGACCTCTGGAGAAAGACTGGCGGTTACTCGAGGTACTGAAACATTTCTGAAGCTACGACGGCGCGTGAAAACCACGGAAGAGAGTGAGAATGGAGTCGAGGCTGCTGCGATTACCATTTTTTTTTTGATAAAACGATTTGAGTCACCGAGTTGTGACTCAGCGGTGGTTTTGCCGCTCTTATATATCTCGTTCAATGTTGAACAAAAAAAAAAATATATATATATCTCGTTCAATTTTGTGGTGTGGGTTGAGGACGACGATATTAGATCATTTTGAGAATTACGAAAATAGCCTAAATTTTATGTTAAAAACTTTTAAAATCATTAAGAAAGATGATAGTATTATAATTTTATATTAAAATTTAGGAAATATTTGATTTTATATAAATTAACAAAATAAATGAAAACCAACACATGAATTCTAAATCCTAAAACTAATTTATAAATTCAAAATTATTTTTTCTAAAAAAAATTTCAATCTTAAAATAGGAATGAGCTCTAAAGAAAAATGGTATTATGTTTCCGATCCCAATAATCTTCTGGAGGTATAAAGAACATTTCGAAAATCTCAAGAGAGATCATGAACCTTTGCCCCACGTTTAAAACGAAATTCAACCGACTATAAAACCGTAGTCCCCCTATTCCTTGTCGATGAACTACTTTGTTTAGCTCTTTTCGTGCTGGATAGAATAATCTCGACCATGGAATCATCTCCAACATGACTTAGTCTCTTGATTGTAATCATCACTTAGTCTATAACATTTCGTTTGCGGATGAACACTCCACAAACTTTGTTATTATTTGCGTCAAATTGTTTTCTAGCTTTTAGCTCCAACTTATTATGGAAACATCGAATTCTGTTATCTATCATTTTGTGGTATTGCAAAATGTTTTGGTATGCTTTGTACTTTTGTTTTCGAATGGAAGTTTTTGTGTAAAAAAAAAAAAACGAATGAAGTCGGGTGATATCGAGTAAAAGTCAGGAACATGCGTTTTATATATTAAAAGAACTATCCAAAATATATCTAACAAATTATGGGAAGAAAAATTCATATAACGAGTAGTTCAATCAAGGGTCAAAATCAAGATGTGATATATATTTTGGATGGTTCGGATCATTCCAGAAAAGTTCAAAATATCTTTATGGACACTATAGTTGAAGTGTGTTGATTTTTTGGTATTTTAATAATTTTTCATATATTTTATTTTAGTTATTTAAGTAGATAATTCGAATGTTATCTTCGTTTTCATATCCATTACTTCAACGGATACAAGTGTAAGCCAAGACATGCACCACTAGTTATAGATTGGGTCCTAAAGTGGACATCTCTACCTCTAAGCCTAAAGCCTAAACGAAATAAACTAGTTCTTTAATTTTAAACATTCAACTTATTTCTAAAATTATAGTATTATTATATTTATTTATTGAATAAAAAGTTCTTTATTGTGTTGAATCATTAGACCTTTTTATTGACAATCAAAAGAGGAAAACATTGAATTATTGAAAGAAAACAAAAACAAAGAGTCATTTAAGTTTGATCCCACTTTATGTTGTGTTCTTTAAACACATGTGGGAACCAAATTGTTGGTAGCCACTCAAATTGGCTCACAATTTTCCAAGTATCCAAGAAAAAAGTTTTCATATTCTCGTGAAATTATTCAGTTTCTTTCTGTATACATCTCTATGTTGCATATAAATATAATAATTATATAAATACGCACTCTTCTTTCACCGACCTCCGACACGAAAAGGTACAGCTCCTTTTTTGTTTCTCTGTCAATTCCACTAGTTCACCATTGAATATGCTTTAATGGCTTCTTCTTCTTTTTGCAGCTTTCTTTATTTTCCTTAAAATTATCTTTGTTTTAGGTGGGGTTTAAGTGGTTTCATGACTCATCTCATACATTCTCTTGTATAAAACCTAGTGGAATGTGTAAACTCAAAAACCCCACTTTCTTGATTTAGAAGGTTGACAAAAATGGGTAGAGTTATGTTGGTGAAGTTTGGGTTTTTATTACTTGTGATCTCTTTTGTGTTTTTGTCTAATAACACTTTGGGACAACAACAAGATGATGGTGATGATAATGATGATGATGATACTGCTGTGTACATTGTCACACTTAAACAACCACCTATTGTTCATCTCTTTGAAGAACAAGAGCTTAGACATAAACACAAAAAGTCCAAATTTACCCCACCAAGGTACTATTCAATTTGATTCATTTTTATTGTCTTTGTAGCTTTAATGAAACCCTTTTTGTATTGAGTTTGATTTTATTATAGGAACAATCCAAAGAAACGTCATGGGAGGTCAAAGATACCATCTGTTGCTCAATCTCATGACTCTTTTTTAAGAAAGACATTAAAAGGAGAAAAGTATATAAAGCTTTATAGTTACCATTATCTAATCAATGGATTTGCTCTGTTTGCTAGCTCACAACAGGTAAAAATCTTGAGTTCTTGATCATTGTTAGAGATAATCTTGAGTTCTTGATCTTGATTTCTTGTGTTTAGGCAGAGAAGCTTTCAATGAGAAGAGAAGTAGCAAACATAGTGTTGGATTACTCTGTTAGGACAGCAACAACTTATACTCCACAGTTTATGGGTTTACCACAAGGAGCATGGGTCAAAGAAGGTGGATTTGAGATTGCTGGAGAAGGAATTGTTATCGGGTTTATCGATACTGGCATTGATCCGAATCATCGTAGTTTCGATGACAATGACTCTAACTCTCAGCGTCCATATCCAACCCCTAAGCATTTCTCAGGTGTTTGTGAAGTTACACCGGATTTTCCATCAGGGTCTTGCAATAAAAAGCTAATTGGAGCACGGCATTTCGCGCAATCCGCTGTAACTAGAGGAATCTTTAACTCATCTGAAGATTACGCTTCTCCTTTCGATGGAGATGGACATGGAACGTAAGTGTAACTATTGAGTATACCATATGAAAACAGAGTTTGAAGCTTAAAGATTGGTACTTTGAATATATGTACAGACACACAGCTTCGATTGCAGCGGGTAACCACGGAGTTCCAGTGATAGTTTCTAACCATAACTTTGGAAATGCTAGTGGAATCGCTCCTCGTGCATTGTAAGTATGAAAACACAAAACTTGGATCAATGGCGAAATCTTCGCAAACTAACTTATCGAACTTTGTTTTTCAGTATTTCTGTTTACAAGGCATTGTATAAGGGTTTTGGAGGTTTTGCTGCAGATGTTGTTGCAGCTATAGATCAGGTTTACAAAATCAAGAAACTAAATGTGATTACAGATTTTATCTTTTCTTTCAAATTTTGAAGACTTTAATATAACGGTTGTGAATTTTTCAGGCAGCTCAAGATGGAGTAGATATATTAAGTTTATCGATTACACCGAATCGAAAACCTCCTGGTGTTGCTACATTCTTTAACCCTATAGATATGGCATTACTTTCCGCTGTAAAAGCCGGAATCTTCGTTGTTCAAGCTGCGGGAAATACCGGTCCAGCGCCTCAAAGCATGTCTTCTTTTAGTCCTTGGATTTTCACAGTTGGTGCTTCTTCTCATGATAGAGTTTACTCCAATTCCATAATCCTAGGAAACAATGTAACTATTCCAGGCATGGGATTCTCAAGTAAGTCCTTAATTCCTTCTTGAAGTTTTCGAGTTCAAAATCGAAAATTGCGGATTTGTAACTTGTGTAATTTGTTTCTTTATTTAGTTCCTACGGATGAAGGAAAGATGTACAAGATGATCTCTGCTTTTCATGCCTTGAACAATAGTACTTCTGTAGATAAAGATATGTATGTAGGTGAATGTCAAGATTACGAAAATTTCGATCAAGATCTCGTCTCGGGGAATCTTCTGATATGTAGCTACTCTGCTCGTTTTGTTATCGGGCTTTCGACTATAAAACAAGCTTTAGATGTTGCCAAGAATCTATCCGCGGTTGGCGTTGTATTCTATATGGACCCGTATGTTCTTGGTTTTCAGATCAATCCAACTCCAATGGATAAGCCCGGAATCATAATTCCATCTGCAGAAGATTCCAAGGTGAGAAAACAAAAGCATTTGTTTAAAGGTTTATACATAGTTTCTAATGATCTAAAGATATGTTTTTCTTGCAGATGTTACTCAAGTACTATAACTCTTCACTTCAAAGAGATGGAACCACCAAAGAAATTGTTAGTTTTGGAGCGGTTGCAGCCATTGAAGGCGGTTTAAATGCTAACTTCAGTAACAGAGCTCCTACGGTAATGTATTACTCAGCAAGAGGACCTGATCCAGAAGACAACTCGTTTAACGATGCAGACGTATTAAAACCGAACCTCGTAGCTCCTGGAAACTCTATTTGGGGTGCTTGGAGCTCTGCTTCAACCGATTCAACCGAGTTTGAAGGTATCAAAACAGAGGATTTTTCTATAAAGTCAGTAACTTTCGGATTAAAGTTTTGTTCTGTTTTCCTCTGTTTTAGGTGAGAAATTCGCTATGATGTCCGGTACAAGTATGGCTGCTCCTCATGTAGCTGGTGTGGCTGCATTAATCAAACAAGCTTACCCGCAGTTTACTCCTTCGGAAATTGCATCTGCGCTTTCAACAACCGCTCTTCTGAATGATAATAAAGGCGGTCCGATAATGGCTCAGCGATCTTATTCCAATCCCGATCAAAGCCTCTATAACGCAACACCGTTTGATATGGGAAGCGGTTTCGTTAATGCAACCGCAGCTTTAAACCCTGGACTAATTTTCGATACAAGTAAGTACATATCGAAATTGCCTCACACAACTAAAACATTGATTTTTCAATTCAAAATGTATCCTTTTTCTTATGTAGGTTTTGAAGACTATATGTCATTTCTTTGTGGGATCAACGGCTCTGATCCGGTGGTATTCAACTACACCGGACTTCACTGTTCTGCTAACAACGCAACAATCAGCGGTTTCGACCTCAATTTGCCATCGATAACAGTATCGACGCTGAATGGCACGCAAATTTTCCAAAGATCGATGAGAAACATAGCCGGAAATGAGACATACAATGTTGGTTGGTATCCTCCTTATGGTGTTTCAATGAAAGTATCACCTACTCTGTTTTCTATAGCCATGGGAGAAACTCAAGTACTTAGCATAACCCTCAACGCGACAAAGAACAGTACTAGTTCAAGTTTTGGCAGAATCGGATTGTTTGGAAACACAGGACACATTGTTAATATTCCTGTAACTGTCATAGCTAAATTTGCTTCGAGCTGATGATATCTCTTAAACCATTCAATTTTTAAAGGTACATTTTTTATTTGATGCAATATTATAAAACTATAGAAATGTTTTCAAACACAAGTAAACTTCAATCTTCAAGCGTTTCCTCCATCTTTGTTGCCTTTGCTTGGGGAAGAAGGTAGCTTCTCGGTTTCCTCTTGAGCTCCAGATGGGTTTGTTGGAATATTAGGGTTAACCATTGTGAAAGGTGGATACTTTGGGAAAGGCCAGCCCTTTAAAGGAAACTTGTGACTGTAGAATCCAGCAATCATGGATTTTGCACTTTTAGAGTCGATCTTGCTCATTGAAGACGAATCATCGATCATGTTTTGAGCTGATGTTGGTTCTGATTGAAGTTTTGGGCCACGGAGGGAGAGTGCGGGTCGGGAACTGAAGAGGAAGAAGACGATAAGGAGTAAACAAAGAGAAGAAGCCTTTGAGATTTTTGACATTGTTGTTTTTTGGTGTTTTTGAGCTCTTTGTTTGTGATTGTGTGTGTTTTATGGGGTTTGTGGTTAATCTTATATATAAGTGGTGAATTTTTGAGTTTGGAGTAGAGATGTGTTTTTAGCGTTGTGACTCTACTTCTTACCTAAACCAATTTTCGACTCATGATTTGAGCATGACCATGAGAGATGATATATGCTTTTGGATATTTTCAGGTTTTGGTTGACAAGAATCAACGATTCTGATTTTTGTTAGCAAAATGTATCAAAATCTTTATAAAAGAAAAAAAAAAAAGTCGAAAAAGTTCAATAAAAATCGAAAATGAGGAATTTGATTAGTGATTAATTTGATTACCTAATCCACAAGGACTAGATTTTTTTTTTATAAAAAGAAATATATTTTCTGTTAAAATCTTCAACAAAGATTGTTGGACAAAATAAAAAGAAGTAAACTTGATCAATCGTGGTGTATTGTTTTTCTTGTAACAATTTTGGTTTTCAAATGTGTCTTGATAAAGTTTTTTTTTTTGTTTCAAAGTAAAGTTTTTTTTTGGCAAAATGTGTCTTGAACACAAACGAAGAAAGTCTTTTTTTTTTTTTTTCATATTGTCACAAAAAAAGAAAGTTTTTAGTAAAGAGACAAGGCAAATGCTTAAATGCTTACACAATCTGATAAATCACTCGAGATATACACAACACAGCACTCAAGAAGAAGCAAAGAGGTAAGGAAAAAAAAAAAGAACAAGGGAACCAGACACGTGTGTATATTACACACACACACGTGTATGTTTTTATGGTACGACGGAGGGAGATGCGGCGGTGGTACAGGATTTGTTAGGTTGGACGAGACGAGAGATAGTCAGGGCGGAGATGATGAGCATAAGGATTACGCCAGCGAAGGCTGCGATTAATGCTCCGGCGCCGTGATCACAATAAGTGGCGAATCTGTCACAGATTTTGTCCCATCTTGCGTGTTTGTTACCGTTCTTCCCCACCTCCGCCATGAACGCCGCCGCGTTTGCTGCCGCCGAAATTAGAGTCACATTCAACTGTTTTTTTCCGTTGAGAAGAAGCGAAGTCAGCACAAAACCACCAAAAAATTTTGTTTAAAATTTTCATGAAATTAACATTAGTTTTTTAAAAAAGGGTTTAATACTATAAATCTTTTAAAATTAACTTTATTGCATATTGTCTCTAAAATCTTCAAAACAATTGTGAATAACACTAAACTATAAAATCCGAAACTCCATAACTTTTCTGACTCATTCTAGACCAAAAAAAATATTGTTTAAATTTTTCATGAAACTAACATTAGTTTTTTTTAAAAAAAATACTAAAATTCTTTTAAAAATTAGCATTATCGCATATTGTCTATCTTCAAAAAATTGTGAATAAAACTAAACTATAAAACATAAAAAATATAAACGTAAAAAATATTAATATATTACTCTTCAACTTGTTGCTATAGTCGTGAACAACTAAAGACTTTAAGAACTCTGATATAATAGCATATTTATTAAGTATATATTTATGTGTTTACCATGTCAAGAATGGCGACTGAGAGAAGACGAAAACCAGTGAATTCCATTTTCCCTCCAAATAACTGAAGAGCAATCATCAACAAGTTGTGGAAGCTCACCATTGCATTAGCTACTACAAAAAACCTTTATTTTCCCAACACCAAAATAATCAAAAAGATTAGATTAAAAATCAACATTTCGAATTAATACAGATTGTTGTTAATTAAAGTGTTTGTTAAGGCTTACACAAAAGCTGGTGTGTGGTCGAATTTAGCAGTGAATGTAGCTTGAACTGGAGTATTTCCAACTATAGCCACAACAAAAGTCTTTGTCTGTTTGTTCAGTCCCATTACAATGGCTGCAGATAACGTGGCCGAGAAGGCAAGTAATCTCAGCCCTAAGAGAATTTTGCAGCTCTTTCCGCTCGTAGCAGCCATTGCGAGCTTTGAAACCGCCATTTTTTCTTGAAGATGAAAATTGTTTTGTGTTGTAATGTGTAAAGAGTGTTGTGCGTTTATATATATGGAAGTGTTTGTGTTTGGTCTTTTGTCTGACCATCTAACTTTTGGAGGGTTAATTTTAGGTTTTGGTGGTTGTGAAGATTCAGTGAAATTGATAGATTTGATATTTTGTTGGTTCTCTGGCAAGTTACTTACTCTTGGGACAGTCTCATCTACCCAAAACTTAAACCAGTTTTGACTTTTGACATTTTGTGGAAATATAAACTCATTATTTTGTTATAAAAAAAGAATGTGAATTTTTCTATGATATTTTTCTTTTACAAAAACGCAAACTTAAAGGTAGAAATTGCAGTTGAAACCATGTGAATCTAATGTGATTTTAATGAACTGGTTGGAACTTTTTGTTTGCCAAATGAGATATGTTCTTTTTGTTTTATTTTATATATTTTTTTTTAACTTTTAGCCCAAAAAAGTGTGAATTCTCTGTGATTTCTCTTTATCATGTAAACACAAAACACAAAAGTGGAAATTGCAAACGCAAGCAAATTAAAGCCTAAATAAAAGGAAAGTTTTTGCCTTATATAATGTGAACCAAAGTTCCAACTGAGACCGGTTTAAGCAGTGGGAGACAGATGAATGACAACAAGGATATATGATAAATCATAAATCACTACATCAACTGCTTACACAAATATGGAAAGTGCAATGTGAGCGAACAAAACTCTATAAGAGATTAGTTTCATGGTGTACAGAAGAGCAAACCAAAACCCATTTGTTATTAATGAACCTAAAATTTGGAAGGTTAATAAAGACTAATAAGGAACCCTTAAGTTTATAGAGACATATCAACAAAAAAAACCAAATAAAATCGAAGCCAAATTGGTAAATGAATTTAAAAAATTTCACAATTTCGTAGATAAAATCGAATTGGAGAGAAAAGAAAAATGTTCTTAATCATACGGATTGGAGATTGATGCGAAACTCATAGCGATGCTAATATTGAACTTAGGAAATGGACATGACAAAGAATGACAATAAGAGATTTGATTTTGCACTCTCTTGTTTATTTCTCACCGAGTTACCTTACTTTTTTTTTTTTTTTTTTAATACGATTAGAAACTGTTTTTAGTTTGACCCTTGTCGTGACTCGTGTAGTCGTGTGGTCTCAGAGATTTTGCTTAAGGCTCTTTTTGTCAAAAGCGTTGGGGCTGACTCATTGATGCCGTGTCAGACGCGCTTTTGAATTGGCTCTTCCCTTAGCGGTTGCATTTTCGGCCGCTGCAATTGCCATGTTACATGGTCCATGTGACCATGTGGCCTTTTCTAGTTTTGCAACTATTTTTTTTACTATAGTAATATTAATAATCAAGGTTTGGAAATGTTTTAAATTACAATACAAAAAATATAGAGAAACTAAATGATTTTTAAAGCTGTAATTATAAGAGGAAAATAGTTTTCGAATACATTGCTAAATCAAACATACTTTATCTCAAAATTAATGAAATTTTTAAAATTCATCACAAAGATTTCCTATACAACAAACTATATAAACATATTTTTAACACAAATAACAATAACAAAAGAGTGAACTTAGACTTTTTTGAATAAAATGATTTTTTTTATGAGTGTTTCTGTCAAATATATCCCAAATATATCGTAAGATAATCGGAAATCATGTTAACATTTTTAACAAAACAAAAAAAACAATGCAAAATTAAAAATTCATTAGTCTTTGTTACTTGATTTTTAGGTATGTTTAAATTTTACATATTAAGATTTTCGATGATAAAAAATAAAACTTTTAAAACCTAAACCCAAAAATATCCACCCAACAATGGCCAAATATTTGCTGATAATGATGCTAAATATTCCATTCATTTAGCATCATTATCAGCAAATTTTACTATACTAAAATCAGAATTTATGTCGGTTCATAACAAACAAAAACAAAAAAAAAATCTAAAAAAAAAATTAAAATAAAAATGGATAAAAGAAGGAATATTAGTAGGATCTCAACTCTGTAACGGCTAGTTCCAAAGTACCGTTTTTTAATTATTCTATTAAGCCACGCTCTGACAATTCCATCATACACACATTTACACTTGTGCACACACACACAGAGAGAAGAAAATAAAGAAAAGCTAAAAACTTTTTGCCTCTTCTCATCTCACTCATCATCAGATCACTTTCCTCTGATTTAGGGTTTTGTAAACACCAAGAACAAGGGCTTTACTTGATCACCATTTGAGAAGAAGACGCTATGAACATCTTCAAGAAGAAGACTACTCCTAAAGGTAAAAAGCTTAAAACTTTACTACTATTGTCCCTCTGAGATTTAGTTTTCTGTGTGTTTTGTTCTTCATTTCCTGCTAAATTGTGAGGAATGGTGTTGATTTTTGTTGGAGAACAAACTCAATCTGGGGGAAAAAATGGGACCTTTAAATGTTGTTTGTGTTCAAAATTGAATCTTTCAATGTGGGTAAGTGTGAATTTTTTCTGGGTTCTTCTTTAATTAGCTCGGAAATTGAAATTAGTAAGTTGTCCAGATTTAGTTATTTTCAGTGAATTTTTGCAATCCTGATTTTGATTCTATTGAAAAGTTCTGATTTTTGTTTCTAATTCTGTAGATGCTCTTCGTACTAGTAAGAGAGAAATGGCTGTGGCTACACGAGGTATGTATAGGTTCTAATCTCTTGCAAAATTCTGAGTTTTGATTTAAGCAAAATTGTGTTTTGTTGGAGTAATGATTGAAATTGTTTGGAGTTTGCGATTTGTATTACTCCATTGCTAGTTAGTAAATGGATTGGATTGATTTCATTCTATTACTGGTTAAAGAATGCTTTCACTTTCCAATTTTGCTGAATCATTCTTGTCCCTTTAACACCTGAGTTATCAAAGAGAACCTTTTGATTTGCGATTTCTCGTTGGTGGAAGTGTTGAATTTGGCAAGAACTAGTGATTGATAACAGCTCTTGATGTTGTGGGACTGTTTTGTTAATTCTATGAACTCTTTCTTAGCCTCTGTTCTGTCTTTTAGGTAAGCTTTGATTCTTTTGTGACTTAGTTTATATCCAATGTCATTGTAGGTATCGAACGAGAGATTACATCTCTTCAACTAGAGGTAAGGTTTAATTAAACTGCGAGCTTCTCTTAGTTATGTTCGTGACTAACATTAAGTTAACATTTAGGAGAAGAGACTAGTTGCAGAAATCAAGAAAACAGCTAAGACTGGAAATGAGGCAAGTTTTCATTCAATCCCTTTCTTGCGAAAAAACCATTTTTTGTTCTCTTCCAGTTTCATCTAAGAACTTCATTGTTAATTGATAGGCGGCCACAAAGATTTTAGCTCGTCAACTTGTTCGACTGAGGCAACAGATTACAAACTTACAGGGAAGCCGTGCTCAAATTAGGGGTGTAACGACTCATACACAGGTTTACATTCTCTAGTTCAACATCAGCTAAACTAATAGCTCGATTTGAATAGTCCGATTTAAAGACTAAATTACTGTTTTCTTCCTTTGGATAGGCTCTGTATGCTAGCACTTCAATTTCATCTGGCATGAAAGGTGCAACTAAAGCTATGGTTGCAATGAACAAGGTAATGTCAACAGCACTCAGTTTCATTGATAAGTTCATGGATTTTATAGGAACCACAATAGTTTCCGAGCAAAATACATTGCTAGTCTTAACGCTCAACTTCATTCCTACTTTAAATTTTCAGCAAATGGCACCAACGAAACAAGCCAAGGTTATCAAGGATTTCCAGAAGCAGTCGGCACAGCTAGACATGACGGTAAACAAATACATCTCTTTAATCTTAAGTGCTTACTTTAACTAATTAGCAACTGGTGGCAGGATTTTTAACATTTGATTTGTTTATTTGTCATTGTATTTGCAGATAGAGATGA
>OVBW01001569.1:0-13402 GCA_900406355.1 Erysimum pusillum | reverse complement strand
CAATAAAATGGAAAGAATATAATTTTAGTATCAAGCAACGTATATTTTGGTATGATTGCTTAGTTAATACTNTCAATTTTTGATTTTGCACCGACCCGTTTTTGATTAATTATATAATCTACCGTAAATACCCTTAATGATGTTTACTTAGTTGTGTCAAAGATAGGGTCAATTTAGTTAATTCATATGGTGATGCAAAATTTGTGCTTCTATTTTAATAGTATAGGGATAGTAAAAGTTTTACCACCCAAAAATTCCAAATGCCAGCAGTGTCAGGTGAATTCAGTTTTCTACTAAAAACTTGAAATTGCAACGTCCATATTACTTTGGGCTGGGGTCATTTTATTATGGGCCACGTATGGAACATAGAGGCCCACATATTTCAACCGCACTTGCCCAATTCTCTTTATATATTAAAGCAAACGCTGCTTTAGCTTAAACCAAAAACCCTAGTTAGCCGCCGCCATCTCCACCACTATCACCGCAAACTCTCCTCCTTTTTATAGACGCTTCTGTGTAGAATTCTCATTCATCTTCCTCTAGTTTCTTAGAATTGTCGTCTCTTTTTGTGGTTTTCTTTTTCTTTTTAATTCTTTTTCAATAATTTCCTAATGAGGATTAAATATCAAAAGCTATGGATCAACAGATTCATATGATGCTATAATGTCATAGTTACTCTGATGGGAAAATTTCTTTGTTTTTCAACATACAATCGCTAATATCTTTTTTAAATATTTTTTTTAATGTTTGTTTGAAAAATCGAATGTTTTGATTTCCTCTTATTTGACATAAGCTTTGTTCTATAGTGTGAGACGATTCTTCAAAGACTTAAGCTTTTGTGTTTTGCTTTATGTCTTTGCTACAAAGTTTTAAAGAATGGTTTTTTAGTAATTGATAGGCAACTTTTTGCCGAGTGAATCGAACATCGATCTCTCTCTTTTTCCCAGTTGCCTAAATCATGTAATGGCTGCGTCTAGAAAGATTTGATTGGTTACTTATTTCTTTGATATAACCGATCTTTTCCTCTTTGCTGCTACATTGTTTTGTTCCTACTTTGTGATTAATGGTTTGGACTCTTTGAAAAATTTCTTGATCTAGATCAAGAGGCTGTTTGTTCGATTATGGAGGCGTGACAATAAGTTCATATCGTTTCTATAATCTTTGGTGAGAAGATTTAGTAATATATGAATGTGAATGATCCTTGATCCCTGATTCTATTAGCCCTAACCATCTTACACAATATGAAATTTATTTATCAGAGTGATATCAAACCAATTTACTTAAGTTAGAGACTCCGCAATGAATTCACAACAACTTATTTTTTGAAGTTCCCACGCACTGAAATGACTGAATTCTGTGACTAAATCTGTAACACATAATTCTCATTCATTATTCATGTTAATACTGTACTTACGGAATAAATGATCTGTAACAATAGACGGAGATTTTATTCTGTTGTGATAATAAATAAATGGTCGTCGCTGAATCTTTGTAAAGGTCGAATCTGTGATAATAGTTGATTTGTTTTCGCTCAAGGATCTGCCTTATACTGTTGACCGGAGAGGTAAAATGTAAAATTTGTTGGTATCCTCTGAACCATCTTGCTTAGTATTATTAGGCTTATTTGGTGCAGTGCTGCAAAATTATGTATAATAAAGATATGGTTTCATTTGGGCCCAAATTGTTCCCAAATGAGATAATTTTTGTTTCATTTGGGCCTAAATTGTTCGCAAATCAGATAATTCAATAGTTTCTTGTGACTGACGTCACCGGATAATGATAGTAGTATTGAAAGTTTGAAACTCGAAGCCTCCGAACGTCAAATGCGATCAGTATAATCACTACATTTCGCCCAACACTTAAACACAGTTATTTCGATATTCTTGAAGTAGCACTAATTTCCATAATGTAGCTATATGAAATTGATCTATTGAGATATTAACAATACACAATATTTCCATGATCAAATCTCGACATCGGTTCGAAATCTCCATCAATCTCCCAATATGATCATTGATCAATCAAGGAGATGACCAAGTGGGGAATATATTACCGGCGGCGACTCTGTTAATTTGAGAAATAAACAAAGACTCAAAGAGATTGCTTTGAAGATGGTAATCGCTAAACACGTTAGAAATAACTCGAGAAAAAATACAAGTTGAAATATACATCGTTTCATAAAAACATGTTCTCACACGTTAATGAGGCCATGATTGTTATACATTGATCATTTTCAAAGTCTCAAGGTGATGGAGTATTGTTATAACATGAACCACGTTCATTATATGAAGGTGATGGATGTACGTAATATTCTAGTTCTATTATAATGTCCTTGCGTGCATCACATGTAAATTATTGAATTCGAATATAGATACTAATTTATTTCAAGGTTATAAAAGTCATGAACAATAAAATCCAGAGTATTCCTTTTTTTTTTTCTTTTTTTACAGCGAGTATTTCTTTATAAGGAACTAAAGTATATTCTTAGTTACGTTATACCATACTTAAGAGGAGAATCAGAGTATTAATGATGCATTAACGTTTAATCTTGGCAAACAAGTTCAGAGAGGACAAATCAGGGATTAATGCTATGTCTAATCAAACATTTTTCTAACATAACATATGTATTTTCGTATTTAAACTATAGAAATATATGATTAAGGTAATAAGCCAGCAAATAAATCGCAAATATTTCATTAAATTTTTTTGCTTTTAGCACAAGAAAGTCAGAAACCGAAACGTCTCAAACCGTCTCATACTCAATACTCCACACATGACACAACTATATAATCCACCCTCTAAATGCATTATATTACTCATCAGAAAAATCAAAAAGAGTTTCAAAATCATATAGTACCGATTAAGCTAATTTTCCAATGGACACCAAAATAGGATCGATCGACACGTGTAAGCCAACAACTAGCGATGTAGGAAGTCTACCAAGCAACGGCGTCGCAACAATCCAAGACTCCGCTCCCACCACCGCAACCTCCGAAGCGACTCTCGGACGTCACTTAGCCCGCCGTCTTGTCCAAGCCGGAGTAACCGACATTTTCTCTGTTCCGGGTGATTTCAACCTAACTCTCCTCGACCACCTCATCGCCGAGCCAGAGCTCAAGAACATCGGATGCTGCAACGAGCTTAACGCCGGTTACGCCGCCGACGGTTACGCTCGATCTCGTGGAGTCGGTGCTTGCGTTGTGACCTTCACCGTTGGTGGACTCAGCGTTTTGAACGCGATCGCTGGTGCATACAGTGAGAATCTGCCGGTTATCTGTATCGTTGGAGGTCCTAACTCCAACGATTTTGGCACTAACCGGATTCTTCATCACACCATTGGTTTACCTGATTTTAGCCAAGAGCTCAAGTGTTTCCAGACTGTTACTTGCTATCAGGTATATATATACACACACACAATTTCAAATCATATTCAATCTTAATTTATCATCACAAGATTAGCGTGACATTTTTTGACAATGATGTTTTTGTCAGGCTGTGGTGAACAATTTGGATGATGCTCATGAAGAGATTGATAAGGCGATATCAACAGCTCTGAAAGAGAGTAAGCCTGTGTACATTAGCGTCAGCTGTAACTTAGCTGCAATTCCTCATCCTACGTTCGCTCGTGATCCTGTCCCTTTTGCCCTAACTCCAAGGTAATAATATAAAGACTGAGCAATCCTCATCTCTTAATCAAGATTCAAGCTCACTGCAAATGTATATATGGATTTGTTTCTTAATTAGGTTGAGCAACAAGATGGGTCTAGAAGCTGCGGTGGAAGCAACATTGGCCTTTCTGAACAAGGCTGTGAAGCCAATTATGGTTGGTGGTCCAAAGTTGCGTGTGGCTAAAGCTAGCGATGCCTTTGTGGAGCTAGCTGATGCTTCAGGCTACGCCATGGCAGTGATGCCTTCTGCAAAAGGCTTTGTACCAGAGCACCATCCTCATTTCATTGGCACTTACTGGGGCTCAGTGAGCACACCTTTCTGCAATGAGATTGTCGAATCTGCGGATGCTTACATTTTCGCAGGTCCAATCTTCAACGACTACAGCTCCGTTGGTTACTCCCTTCTCCTCAAGAAAGAAAAAGCCGTCATTGTGCATCCTGATCGTGTAGTTGTGGCTAATGGTCCTACGTTTGGTTGCGTTCGGATGAGTGAATTCTTCAAGGAGTTGGCTAAGAGGGTGAAGCGTAACGAGACGGCTTATGAGAACTACCATAGGATCTTTGTCCCTGAAGGTACGCCATTGAAATGCAAACCAACAGAGCCTCTCAGAGTCAACGCAATGTTCCAACACATTCAGAAGATGCTCTCTAGTGAAACCTCTGTGATTGCTGAAACTGGTGATTCTTGGTTCAATTGCCAGAAACTAAAGCTGCCTAAAGGATGTGGGTACGTATCCAACAAAATTACTGAATCTTTTACATTTAACATAGTGAAAATAATAAAACAAACACGAGATTTGAAATAAAGTGTTTCTCTGTATTGTAGGTACGAGTTTCAGATGCAGTATGGATCAATTGGTTGGTCTGTTGGTGCAACTCTGGGATACGCACAGGCTGCACCAGAGAAGAGAGTCTTGTCTTTCATAGGAGACGGGAGTTTCCAAGTGACGGCTCAGGACGTATCCACTATGATTCGTAACGGACAGAAGACGATCATCTTCCTGATTAACAACGGTGGCTACACCATTGAAGTTGAGATTCATGATGGTCCTTACAACGTGATCAAGAACTGGAACTACACTGCCCTTGTCGATGCCTTTCATAACGGTGAAGGCAAATGCTGGACTACAAAGGTATTGATTAAAATTTTGAAATTAACATATGAATATTGTGTGTTCAAGTAACATTATGAATGTTATGTGTTGTTTTTGTAGGTGAGATACGAGGAGGAGTTAGTGGAAGCGATTAAGACAGCTACATCGGAGAAGAAAGATTGTCTTTGTTTCATTGAAGTGATTGTTCACAAAGATGATACGAGCAAAGAGTTGCTCGAGTGGGGCTCACGCGTCGCTGCTGCTAATGGTCGTCCTCCCAATCCTCAGTAGGAGCAAGAGAAACGAATCTTGAGTGTGGCTCAAGCATCTCTCGTTTCTTAGCAATTAAAATCACATTGTTTCTTGTTTTTCTTTCCTTTGTTTTAAGTCTTGATTTATTTTCCTACTGGTTTAGACCGTTGGTTTGTAATTGCTTTTGGAACTTTCCAATTAGTATTCCATTTTATAAACTTCAGTATTGTGCTTTATATTCTTACCATATAACTCAAGAACCAAATCAATAATAACCAGAACAACAAAATCCTAAGAACAGAGCTGATCTTTTACAGAGACCCAATCTGAACCAAAATCACAACATATTTAACCCGTTAAAATTATATTTTTCATAATTAATTCTTGGAACCAAAAAATAAAATTAGTAACCGAAATAGAACTGGTCGGTTATAGCTAAGTCTCTGGTCGAGCCACAAGGCGATTGTTTTGAAGTAAATGGTCAGGAAACTGAGAACGGCAGCTTCTGACATGTGATTTGAGTTTGGGAATATTTGGGTGTGCGCTTCTACACCGATTGCAACGCAGCTCACCTTTCAAAAGATCTTCACTCGCCACATTGGCCTTGCCTTGGCTCTTGACCTCTTCAAGTACATCAACTGAGTCACGGAAGAACGAGGACGTGAAAGAGTTCCAGTGTTTCTTGTTCTTCAAACTATCTGAATCAAAGTCTTGGCTTATAACGTGTAAGTGTAGTTGTCGCATCGATGGAACCTGAAAGAGAAAAACTCAAAGTAGGTTAAACATATCAACTTCAATGATTTTGATAATGAACTCTCAGCTTTAAACTCTAAAACGAGCAACAGAAAGTGCAAATTTGAAGTCTAAACTCAGGGGAAACAGAAAATTCATCAATGCTCTGAAATCTGAATGTAAAGGATGATTTAAGTACCGAGTGATATCCAAGGCGGAAGATAAGAGATGCATCCTCGTTCTGGAATCTATCGACCCACTTCAGACCAACATCGTGCATTTCCTGCAGAAGTTGAAAATTCTCCCTGCGAACATCTTCTAGCCCATCTAGACTCTCCTGTCTTGCCAGTACTAGCACGTGTTTCCGCGCCTAAACCCAATTGAAAAATCTTGTTTTGTCATCTGTATCAAGAAGAAAGATACTATATCTATAAATCAGCATCAAGACTTTTACCTTTGGGTACTGGTCATTTATCACAACAATGTTGTCTGAAAATTCTAGCACGACATTCTCATGTCTCTCTGGGTGCATCGCTATGCTGTGGAGAGCCAATGCCCATGTGCTCCACCCTTTACTCATCTTCTTTTCACTGTCTCTTGTATCCTCCAGAGACCCTGATTCCAAATTATTAGTTACGGCCTTATCTTGTGATCCTTTGTACTTTTTGTTTCTCTCAGAGTCTTCCTTAATATTCTCACCAGAATCTGACACAGCTGTTTGATTGCTTCGTTTGGGAAACTTTGATTGATCCTGTACTACCGATAGAAAACCTTCAAATAGAGATGTGTAAGCCTCCCGGAGAGTTTTGCAGCCCTTGGTGTAGTCGTTGTTGAGGTTGTCTGGTCGGTTTGGGTTCATGTTTGGTCCTAGAACATGTATGACATGTGTAATTCCTTCTGCATTGTGTAATGGGCAAGTAGAAGGAAGAGGAACTACCACGGCTTTTCCAGGAAGAAGAGTGTTTGCTCGTACTCTTGTCGCAGTCTCGAGATCTGGACCAGCAGCTTTGAATATTGCTGCATTCACACCTCCGCCTCCAGGTTTAAGCCTCCTGCACATTTAGCTTACATAATTAGCTATTGATGGAAGATGGATCCTCCTAATCTTACTCAATAGGTTGGTGCAGTTTACTGAAGAGCAAGAAAATAATGGAAGCTTACCAGTTAGTAGCATTAGCTATAACATTGCAGTGTAGACCACCTTCAGAACGAAGCTTAGTGATGTCCCCGACAAATGTGAAGAATCTCGCTGAGTCAATTTTCTTCTGAGAAGCCTTAGCCTTGACCAAAGATAGAATCTTAGACCCGTGGCTCAAGTCCACCAAGACAAGACGCGCAGTCCCAAGTCTAGGCAAGAATTCCTCCGCTTTCTCGACAATGATATCAGATGCCTTTTCAAGATCAAACTGAAAATCCGCAGTCGAAATTGATGGGAATGCCAGTGTAGGTACAACATCAGCAGAACTAAGCTTAGCTGGCGAAACTCGGATATTTTCTGTCTTAATATTAGCTTCTTGAGTTGTGTTAGTAGCTCCATTAGAAGATGAACCAGGAAGAGCAGTGACTTTTTTAAAGAACTTCATTATACCGGGTTGGCTTTTAGTGTCCGGATTCTTTTGGCCAAAACAGCCAGAAGGAAGAGTATCCATTGGACCAAGCTTGTTGTATGTGTTAACAGCATTCTCAACATCGGCGTCATTGTAACAAAACATAATCCGAGAAAACCCTTCATTCACCTTCGGAAGTTCTTTACTCTGAAGCATCTTGTTCACAACAGCTGCAGCTCTTCCGCCTTGTAGATTTCCTTCATGACCGGTTCTTTTGACTGATCTAGATATACAAACCTGAGCAGGAAGCTCCAGAACCACTGCATGAACTTCAACGCCAGGACCACCAAGCTTAATAAACTCTGCGCGCTGCTCCCTGTCAAGATTGCATCTGTCTATAAAAAGGCTTTTGCCTTCCTTAAGGGAAGCTATTGCCATCTTTAGGCATTGAGCTTTGGTACCAGCTTTGCCATTGCTGATAATGTCCTAAAACAAGTTAAACAAATGAAATCTAAGCCAACAAAAAAACTTAAATTGATAGCAACCAAATTTCTCAAATACTTAGGTCTCGTTGAGGAATTTCATCAGTCAGCTTGTGTGCAATATAAAACAATCGATAGAAGGTAAGAAAAAAGGAGAGACCTGGCAGATGCGAGACCAAGGGCGGTGAGAGGAACGCATTACGGAGTCACAGAACGTCGATTTGCCGCTTCCTGGCGGACCAATCAGAAGCACCACTACCTGCTTCGCCTTCTCTGTTTCAATTTCAGCCATTATCGCCGTAAACTCATCAGAAAAGCTTTACTTTTTAAAAACACTACAGAATTTAAAGGTGAATCGATCCAAGAAAGTTTTGAATTTTACCAGAGTCTTCCATTTGCAGTTCCATTTTTTCTCTCGTTGATCGGAGAACCAGTCTCTCTGTTTCTCTGATTTTACAATTGCAGTGGAACCTTGGAATGCGTGTTGTGTGGTACGCGTGGGGTTGGAATACGTGGCGTCTCTGCATAATGCAAACGACGTGTTGTTTCCCAATTATATTTAAAAACGCTCTAATGCCATCTAGTGAACAGAAAGTAAATTTAATTATTCCAATATAGTATACGCTTGATTCACTAGCCTTTACACTACACATATATACCATCTTGTCCGTGTTTCCAAATGGTTCATACGTTGATACGAATTACATGATAGTTATTGCCAATCGACATTAAGATTAATTGATTTCATAAAGTTTTAAGAAATGGTAAAAAACAATTAAAAAGTCTTTTTAGTCGTGAACTACCGACGCGACCGAAGACAGTGATAAAGCAGATAGACCGCCTTGTCCGAAATAGGCTGTCCTCCCTCACCACAGATATGAGCACCGGATTGCAGCTTTGGTTTGGCACACGTTGATTCTGTTTAAATTTATGCTAAACACATAAACAATCAAAACAAGGTTGCATTTATTGTAAAAATGGTTTTTGGATGAATACAAGTTTACATTCATACAAAAAAAAAAGTCTTTTTAGTCTCATTCTCATATATATAGCACATTCTCCAAATTAAATACATTCAGATATATATATAAACTCAAATTCTAAATGCATATAATCCTTAAACTAAAGTTACTAAAGATTGCGATCGACAATAAGGAATCAAGACGGTAGATTCTGTTTATGTAAATCACAAATTGTTGCATATGGCAACGACTAAGACGAGCCACGAACTTGCTCATAATCAACCGAACCAAACCACGGCGAATACTCCGAGTCCATAATTGTGAGTGGCATGCCTTGTGAATACGTCTCCATTACGGGGGCGTAATCGTCATCACAACCAAAGAGGTTTGGTCTATATTCTTCGGCGGCGGTGGAGTAAGTACTACTACAAGACGACTTAGTTTCGTGTTCGTTCAAGAAGAGAAGCATGTTTTGGTGAAACCAGATCTGAGCCTTCAAGAACTTGACGTAGCTAATGGCTTCGTCAAGCATAGAGACAGTGTCCATCTTCGCACCATTAGGGACCATGCTTTGTAGAATCTTGAAACGGTCGCTGATTCGGTGCCGTCTCTCACGGGCCGCAACGCTCTGAGGATCCGTCGATAACGTGGACGTTGACCTTGACCGTTTTGTGTTTCCGGTTTTACTCTTGTGACCTTGGAAAGAGGAAGAGGATGAAGAAGTGGTGGATGTTGAATTTCGGTCTTGACTACGAAGACTAAAATGATCCATTGTGAATTTGTGATTGGTCGTGGTTTATAATTGTTACGTAGTATGCGTATATATATAGTTACATACGAACTGGTTTAGTGCTAACTTTGGTTAATTATATCGTCGGTCCATTGATGATTGCGATGTTTTGCTGTGTAGTATATAAAATAAAGTATGTCTAGACGGCGGAAGGGTACACTGATTTACACAGCATAGAAGATATAACTTGACTTTAATTTGACGGACGTATATAACAAACTTTCTCTGATATTTAGGCACGTCAAACGTATATGATGTCATTTTTTCTACTAAAAAACATTAATGATGTATGGCATTAGTATACTTTAATTAGTACTATCCGAATCTAATTATACAATTCTTATAGAAGAGTTTACTAAACGCTACTGCACAAATTAATTAACTTTTAAGCGTAACGAGATTACCATCTTCATTCTTCAGTCTTCAACACGTACACTAGAACATTTGAAAGATTAATTTAATTATAATAACTAGAATTCTAAAAAGATCAGATGTTATTTGAATACAAAACAAAATAAAATATAAAAACAGAAATAGCATGATTAAATTGTTAAATTATCTCTAGAATATGGGAGAGCACGTGACCCTCCGGGTTTCACGTAGTAGCTAGTGGGGTTTGGTAAAAACATTGGCCTGAAGTGCAGACGAAAAACAAAACCCTAATCATTTCTTACAACTCAAACTCTACGTACTGTCTTCTCAAACAACAACCTTCATTGCACATTACCCACGTTTACGTACAGTACTTGTCCCAATCCATTTGATATTTTGAAATATATGTCTTCGTTCTTCCTCTCATAGTTCAAATCAAATTCTATCAACGATTCACAAAAAAAATATATATATGCTCAAATAAGTAAATTAGTTGCACATAACTGATATAAAATAAAAATTATTCGATTCAGTTAAAAAAGAATTGCAAATCTGATAAAAATTTATCGTTTTGAACAAAACACATTTTAATCTAGACATGTAAGAAATATAGGAAGTACGTACGTTATTTGAAAAGACCAGATAATAACAACTATGCTGGCAAGACGCATGAGCTTGAAACAGTGACAATACCAATTATTTTCTAGCCATTCTTCTCGTTAATATAGAAACTAGAAAGGTATAATATGAAATTTCTAAACAACGACTTTTTTGAAGCTGTAAATTCTTGTTAAATTATACAAGTTTCAACTGTGAGATAGGTAACTGTAGTCTCGGCTGTTGAGTGAATGAGACGTTACTTTTTTCCTTCAATTATTTTCCTTAAATCGCCTATTTACCCCTTCCCAGTAGCTAGTTCCTACGAAAGAACGCTTTGAAAGACTAAAACTGGTTTGCTGATTTGTTAAAAAAAAAAAAAAAGTTTCGAAAGTTATGGTTTGAACAAATCTAAAATGCTATGTTACGACCAAAAAAAAATGTCTCGATTGTTACTTAAAAACCATTAATCATAGTAGCACACAATAATATAATAACATAATTTGATATAGGTAAATTTGCAGAAACAGAACAGAGATGAAATGAGAAGAAAAATTATTGCTTTAAATGTTATACATACATGTACAGTGTAATTAAGTTTTTCTGGGTTAAGCAATGTTCCTAGTTTAAATGTTTTGAAAAAAATGAAAAAATGTTATGGATGGACGTTATAGACTTACCTTGCCAAACTAGATCAACGAAGCTAAGGAGAAAAAAATGAATAAATAAATAAAGGTGTAGTAGTTACCTAAAGTAAATAAATGCGAAAGCGAAGTTTTGGATTTTGGTGATGGTGATGGACTCATGTTACTGTCTTCATTTATTTTGGTACACAATTAATCTTGTAGCTATGTATATTTATATTTTTGACATTGTGACATATGGTGTAGTGACTTCTTAAAATTGATTTGCCATTCGAAAAATACAGATATGAACCTACTAAGAATATCTAAGAAAATGATTAATAAGGTAGACGAATTAGGCTCTTTCGTTTGTTTGCTTTTTTGACATCAAGAAGTTAGGCTCGTTAAAACCTAATATGGAGTTGCGTTATAACTTTTTTTTTTCTTTTTCTAGTTGCGTTATAACTTATAAATCATCAAGCATGAAAATAATTCCATAAAAGGATTACTGTCCCGCTACACCTCCTGATATGATTTGGAAGGCCATATGCGCTGATCATTCTTAAAGAGATTGTTTCTATGTTAGTTGCACGGTGAGTCAGTTTACATGGCATTGTCATAGAATTTCATCAAGGCATTATAATTATTAAGGTGAAAAGAGCAAGTTAGGCCCGTTAAAGCCCAATATGAAGTTGTGCGAGAAGTCTGTATCGCAGACATACCTACCACCACGGTGTAACCTAGAGCCTACACGTCTTTCCCAGACCCTTCCAGATTTGCAATACCTCCACGTGTCATTCATGAGCACCACGTGTCATTGTACTTATAAACGTAGAGATCCCATACAAATCAGTAAACACAATAAGAGCATGCATTTGTGTTAAACTAGAAGTAGAAAAGAAAGAGACTCTTTGTGATAAAATTAAGTTTAAAAGAAGTAAAATGTCGTCGAGTGAGGAGTTCAGGCTGGTTTCGCCAACGATAGACAACGACGGCAAGTTGCCGAGAAAGTATACCAAGGGAGGTCAAGGTGTTAAGAAGGATATATCTCCTCCTCTTGAATGGTATCGCTCTTTTATTTAATTTGTTTAGATTTTATGTGTCAACATAGATTCTCAATTATAGGCTTATAGTATTATCTAAACACTTTTCACGATGATTTCGTAGGTTCCCAATCAAAAGATATATCTATCAAAAAGATTTAAGATTAATATTTATTATTGAAGAAATGAAATTACGATTTATTGACACAAAGGATTAAACTAATGAAAATGATGATATTGTGTAGGTACAACGTTCCAGAAGGTACAAAATCGCTAGCCTTGGTGGTGGAGGACATAGATGCGCCAGATCCTAGTGGACCCCTAGTGCCGTGGACGATTTGGGTTGTCGTTGACATACCGCCGGAGATGAAAGGTCTGCCCGAAGCATTTTCCGGTAACGAGGAGCAGACAGCTGGTATTCGGGAAGGGAATAACGATCACAAGATTCCGGGATGGCGTGGGCCTCTCATGCCTAGTCATGATCACCGTTTTCAGTTCAAGCTCTTGGCTCTCGATGATAAACCCAAACTTGGTCACACGGTATATAAAACTACATCGTTTTATCATTTTCTTACTCAAATTTGATATGTGTTACTTCTATAAAGAGATGGTTACGTTTGAATGTGCGTGGTGTGACTCAGGTGACGAAAGAGAGATTACTGGACGCGATTGAAGGGCACGTGCTAGGAGAAGCCATATTGACGTGCCTAGCCTGAATACGCAGGCGTTTCAGTTATAAGGCCGTTAATGGATATCATATATATGTTGCTGCATGTGTGTTGTGGAATCTTACACTTGACGGATAGTTATAACTTATCAATGTTTTGAGAAGAGGGGATATTAGATAAGGATGTTAAAGCTGGGAGGAGTGGAAAAATGTAATGTCGAAATCGCTATCTAATTAAATAATAAATATTGCATACCTTACTATAATCTTTTGTAGTAACTTGTGTCTAATATCCTTTTGTATGGTTCTCTTTTTATCTCCAAATGCCTGGCTAAAATTGTATTTAATATTTGTGTCTGATAGTAAAGATCACTAGGTTACAACCCGCACTATGTGCGGGATAAATCGATTTAAAAAAAATTATTATCTTAAAACTAATATATATTTGTCTCAAACATAATAATATGTAACTAAAGTTTTTTATTTATTTATTCAAAGCTGCTTTTTCGTGTAAAAGATACATTTCACCCGTGAAATCTTTGAATGTGTAAGAGGTTTTATGGTAGAGAAAAT
>OVBW01001568.1:0-14499 GCA_900406355.1 Erysimum pusillum | reverse complement strand
TCGCTTCTCTCATGGCAGGCTCAAGAAAGCTTATGAAGCCGTTGCGCACATTTTTTCCACGGAAGTTGATGAACACTTGAGGTCCCGTTAGGGTGGGTCTCACAGAAGAAGAAGAAGCCATAAGAGAGCTGTTTTGGGAGGCAAAAAGAGAAATTTGGTTGATTATTGTTTGAATAGTCACAAAATATAAAATACTTGTAATTTTTTATAGAATCTTGAAAAGAATAAAATAAAATTAAACAAACAAATAATTCTTAAATATCTTATAAAAGAGAACAGAGAGAGTATAAGGTTTAGTTAGTTAGTTAGTTAGAACATAAAGAGAACAGAGAGAGAACAAAGAGAACCGTAGCTATACACAGTTTTTTTACTAGTATAGGATGTTACTAATAATAACTGAATTTTTATAAAAGAAATTATAAGAAAAGTAATTATATACAAGGTTTAGTTAGTTAGAAAACAATAACTTTAACGTAAATTAGAAAAATACCAATAATGTGACACAATAATTTTGAACAATTTTATAACTTTTATTCCTAATTTTAGTATCATGAAAACCATAACTTATCTCTATAGTGTATATTATTATTTTATATAGATGTTTATTAAATTTGCACATTTAGATGACCTAAATATATATATAGGTTTAAATAGTTATCAGCATTGATAAATAATACTATAGTACATGAGAAAATTATGCCCTACGCAACAACTAAACGACAAACAAAAAATAGTTAATTAGGCGTTTATATTCGTAATGGTTAAAAGAAATAAAAACAATCATTTATAATAAATTGTTGTCACGGCATTATTTATTTTCCTACTTTATGTTAATTGTCCACTAGCTAACTAACCATTGAATTAAAATATTATAAGCACTTCCTACCAAAAAAAAAAAAAAAATTATAAGCACTATGATGCCAGGTTTTGGCCGGTGTTGACTCTTAGGCCATGAATGGTAACTTCTCCCGCACCCAAAACCGCACCGCAACAGTGCTGTAACAGTGTCAAAATCTCTACATATACATATGTATCTATGTATTTTCGTTACTATTTGGACCGCACCGCAAAACGCAGTCACCATTCGGACCCTTAGTTTTGTAACAGTTCAGATGGAGATTTGTCGGAATGACGACTGAGTTTAAAGAGTTTGGAAGTTTCTGATCGTGTGGTTATGCTTCATAATCCCCACGTGTCCTTTTCCACCAATACATCTAAATCGAATCTTATTTTTCAAATGTAAATGTGTTATATAATTTGATAATTTCTTAACTTATTTAATATAGTATACATGTACAACATAGCACACACACGTTGCTATTCATAATCAGTTCTATGGTCTACCGAACAAGTCGGTTGAACTAATTCACACGGTTTTGTAAAAGATAATATAATATGTGGTGAACACTTCTTATTCCCAATTATCATTATAAGGCTGACCAAGAGCCACAAGTACAGTACATAAGTATATGCATAGGTTTATTAGTGTGTATATATATGCATGTAAAGATTTTATAAATCTTGGCAACCATGTGATCACATGGCGGACCAAATCAGAAAAACATAACCAAATGGGACCACGAGTTAAACTATCTTAGCACAATTTTTTTGTTCTTTTTCAAGACTCAGTTTCAAGAAAAAGCAAAAAGAGTTGACTTAAATGAAAGTTGAATTTTCTTTTAAGCAAAATTGAATCGATTTGTATTTTAAAGTGACATTCGCTATTCTGAATCGAATATATTCACACGAATATGCCAATATTCTAGTTATTAAAAAAACAAAAATTAGCTACGACAAATAGTCTAATCATTTATACTTGTAACATATTTGGATTCAAATGCGCACAATTACTTACTGTCGATAAAAAAATAACAACAATAATATTCTGGTGCTAAGGTAATGTTTCTATGTTTTATAATGTAATAGACAATATGAAAATGCATCACATTGAGGTTTTCCTGCTGCAGATACATCTAAATGAGAGGCAGTGCTTGCTCTAGTTTTGTTTTGTTCTGTTTTGCTAGGAATCATGACGTATAGAAAATGTTAGAAGGTATACCTCACTTTATATTTTTTTTGTGATACGTAGCTTAGATGCTTTTGAAGCATTTGGATTCATTAATAGTTTATGGTAAACATAAAGGGGTCACAATAGAATCTAAATCTATTCAGATAAAGATAGTCCAAAAATAGCTAATAATAAGCCTATTTTTGGCAATTCTGACACATCAAAAATCACCATTAAATAAAAACATGACATATACCGTAAAATCTGATAAATCGTTTCTATATTCAAGCACATGCAAATATATATAGCTATATATATAGAATAGAAAATTCAATAGCATAGTTACTACTTACTAGAAAATTATTTGAGGATGAAAATGCAAAGTAAAATTATAATTTATTAGAATGAAAAATTGAAGAGAGTTTAAGTGCTTACTTGAAAGAAGGAGGGTTTGAAGGCCACTCATGGACATACTTGTCGATAGGATAACAATGGAGTCTGAAATAGTCTCTCCAATTCTTGACCTCTTCTTTCTTCACATTGAAGCTCGTCGATAATCTTGTTGTCCCCGTTGGATCGTCTGAATAGGGCTTCATTTTCTCTTCCATAGACATGCTAAAGAACTCATGCGCAACACTCGCCATCTCATCTATTACTTGTTTGCTAACTCCGTGATTTATGACCTATATCCATCGAAATATTGGCCGTGAGAGAAATACTTATAACTATAAAGTTTTTGTATATAAGTTCAAATGATAATAATCAGCACAGGACTAGTCAAATATCAACAAATGAAACATAGTTTCTTTAATTGATGCAAAAAGCTTATACGTGATTGAAACGTCTAAATATATACTTATAATTTAGGTACCTGGAAAACCCCTAATCGGGAACAATCTTGGTGGATATTTTGGAGCAGAAAAGATCGATCCGTGGAAGAGAGATCGATGAGAGGGAAATCTTCGAGTTGAGAGATTTCTGAGAGACGTGGACTGTCAGAGATTGGCCGGACATAGTTTTCCGGCGAAGTAGTACTTTGAATGTGACGGAGAAAGGTGGATATCAGCTTTTTGGCCATCTGATGTCAGAAAATTCAAGATGAAGCAAAAGGGTATAAGAGATAAATCTTGTCCATTTAAACTCATTGCTATGACGCTGGGATGACATAGTATCCTACGCCTTCGACAACAATCATTCATGGCGTCACTACTATGACGCTAAGTGACAATAATATCATATCATTTTTTTTTTTTTTGACGGCGACAAGTAGGCCTGGACAAATGGGTAATGGGTCCGGGTTCGGGTCTAACGGGTCTATGAAGAATATAAGACTCAATAGGATAATTCTAAATTTTTGGTTCGGGTTAACAATTTGAGAACCTTATAAATACCCGAAAAAATTGGGTATCTTATACGGTTTAGATAACAATATAGTAATTTACTATTAATAATCTACTAAAATATTTTTTTTTCAATAATATGCAATGTGATATATAAATTTGAATTCGAGTTGTGACAATATAACAATATTAACATAAACTATTAAGATATAACTTTTCTTTTTTTTAGAATTAGAAGATTTTTTGAGCTGGAATACGTACATTTTTTAATTACACTATCCTATTTGCCAAACACATTAGAAACTCTTGATTTTATTAAACACACTAACCAAACACACTTGAAATGACCAAAAATTTAAAATATTAAATTTTATTATTACCATAAATGCAATTTCGAATTTCTTTTTATTAAATGCATAATAAAATTTTACATAAATTATGGACATTAATATGACCTAAAACTAATAAAGTTTTCTACTATAAATACTAGCAAGGTTGCTACCATGTTATTCATTACCATCAACATTTTTTGGTTCCATACATTTTTGTACGTTTTATTCCTATTTGTAATATTAATGTATTGCTGTTTTTTATACTAACAACCAAGTCTCTTATGTTTCTTTTGCTTATTATGTAAGGTGATGATAGTCGTTCTCTTTGCACATTATTTACAATAATAATGCGTATGAATTCCAAGAAGATTCTCACACAAATAGATGTTGGTCAGATTATCATAAATTAATTTTTAATATAAGTTTTTCAATAGCATATAATTAACATAAATTAATTTTATATTTTGAATCTCAGTTATAAGAAGCACCAGATAGAATAAGAAGCTACAATAAGATTCTCCAATTTCACTCATATATCGATGTTGGTGGGGTGACAAATACAGATGTATATTCCAATAGTTTCCAAAGCAAAATTGAGAAAAAGGATTCAATGGAAGAACAGATTATCAAAACAAAGAAGACAAATAAAATTGGGGATGATTTTACTTTTTTACTATAATGACCACATAGCTTTCAATTTGTGTTACTTTTAAATTGTGATTTTGATAATCTTTAATAAATCGATTACAATGATTGCTTTTATGAACCTACTATATTACGTATAAGATCAAACCTGATACCTTTTAATTATTTTTGTTAGTCATGGGGATCTAAAACTAATTAAACATTGTGTGTTTACCCATATAAGTAATGATTTGCGGATAAATTCATTGATTCATTACCCTTTATTTAGGTTTCTTTGACCAACAGGTAACCCACTTATTTAGGTCGGCAAAGGTTACATATAAAACACGACATGAAGTCAGAACTGCATTTATTTCTGACAAAATTAATATTAACGTCTTATAGAATTGTTAATTGATACAACAAAAAAAAAAATCGGGAGTTGATTAGTAGTACAAATATAAGACAATGAGTTAATGATTTACACGTCAATGGGATCAACCACTTGATTGGTTGATAGCTTCGATATCTGATACTATTAACTCTCCATATAAAATAAATTTAGCTGGTTAACCAAAAGAAAAACGAAAAATATTACCAGAACGAAACAATGAATACTCTTAACACGTGAATAGTCTAAACTCATATAATGATACTATGTCACATACCAATTAGCAATACATATTTTAACCCAATAATAACGAAATTTATGAGAACTAAACATATAAAGAAACTCATATAATTAATAAATACACAGCATGAAAGGGAAGTCGACTTCGTTAGCAAGCATATAATACGTTATTATATTATTTTATTTTTTGGTGGGATAAATACGTTATTTTATTTGTATTACGATTAACAATTTAACATTGGTAATCAAAAATCAAATCAGCATAATATCTCAAATTGAGTGCGAGAGATATTCTTTCATTTAAAAAATATATGAATATAAAAGGAAACAAAAAAAGGACTTATAAATAATTACGTTATAATTAAGTGTCATGCATTATGTGATTGCGGGGGCATAATCATATATAGTCATCAATCGAAATCACATACAAAAGTTTTAGAAAGTTTTTTATAAAAATGATTTGGAGGTTAAACCAACATACACCATAAGCACTAAAAATAATTTTCTTAAAAATCAAAATAATTTTTTATATAGGTCATTTAAAAAAAGAATATTATAAAAAAAACATTTTTAACTAATTCCGTAACCCAAATGATTATACTACATTCGGTGCGACTATAAATTAATAATTAGTCGAATAATATAAGTAATGTTCCATTTTAAAAACATAATCAATTAAGTGGGACCGAGTACTGCATTGTTTATGTATATATTGGTCGAACGATACTTAGGTTCGCCCCTCTAAATTCACCAAACAGATAATGACCAATAGATTTGCCATGTCATTACTAATACAAAAAAATTAAAAAAAAAAAATTAAAAGAATATTAAAAAAAAAATAAGATCGACTAATTGATTAACGCCGTCGAATTCTTCTGCTTCATCTTCTTCGTTAGCCAATCAATTTCCATCGATTTTAACTCTGATTCCAAGTTTCGCCTCTTCTTCGACGATTTTGAATCAAATAATTCTTAACGTCACTTAGGGGTTCGAGTATCGTTTTGCATCGGTACGTTGCGATAATCTCGAACTTCTTCGAGTAGCACTTTACTTGAATCAAGAAACTTAGTTATACTAGTACGTTATCTCGCGTCTGCGGGATATGCCGTCAGTTTTTTCTTCATAACTTGAGATTGGATGATCGGAATTAAGAAATTCCAGTTGGAGGTGAAACTAGACTCTTTCAGATTTCCATAGACACCAAACTAGTTGAATTTGAATATCGGGAAGGTTTTCAAAAGTGGCCCGTAATCAGTGTGAAAACTGGTGTTATCTTGCGTCTGCGGGATATGCCGTCAGTGTTTTCTTCATAACTTGAGATTGGCTGATCGGAATTAAGAAATTCCAGTTAGAGGTGAAACTAGACTCTTTGAGCTTTCTATAGACACAAAATTTGTTGAATTTGAATATCGGGAAGGTTTTCAAAAGTGGCCCGTAATCAGTGTAAAAACAGTGTTTTCTTCAAAACTTGAGATTGGCTGATAAGAATTAAGAAATTCCAACTGGAATTTCTAATTTGTGACAAGAACATGATCCAAAAACGTCCATTCAAACTTCAAAGAGAATAACAAAAGAGTATCGCAACGTACCGATAAAAAAGAGTATCGCAGCGTACCGATGCAAAACGTAACTCGAACCCCTAAGTGACGTTAAGAATTACTTGATTCAAAATCGTCGAAGAAGAGGCGAAACTTGGAATCGGTAAATAATATAGTACATGAAAAAATTAAGTGCTATGCAACAATCAAACGACAAAAAAATATAAAAAATTAGACGTTTATATCCGTAATGGTTAATAAAAAAAAAAAAATCATTTATAATAAATTGTTGTGACGTTATTGTTAATTTCCTTACTTTATGTCATTTGTCCACTAGCTAACTAACCTTTGAAAACATTGCAAGCAGTATGATGCCAGGTTTTGACCGGTGTTAACTCTTTTAGTTGTGTAACAGTTCAGATAGAGATTAAGAGTTTGGAAATTTTTTTATTTTATGTAAAGGGTTTTCAAATTAAAATGCAAATGTCAGGTTACAAAGCAACAACCTTTTGGATCATGCAGTTTAGAGAATAGTTAAGACTTAAGAGATTGAAGAGATTAGTGTTACACCTAATCTAGAAATTGAATAACAACGTAAGCTAGGATGAGAATCTTATCTTATACTATAATAAAGAGAGAGTGCAATCTAGATTACTAGAAACACTAATTGTGATGACCACTCGACCACGGTTTCCTCGACCACCAACAACCGTACAATTCTCTTGGACCATTTGGGTTGGTTTGACCGGTCTTTCACGCCGAATTCTCTGAACCGATGTGGACACCAAAACAGTTTGGAAGTTTTTGATCGTGTGGTTATCCTTCCCCTCGTGTCCTTTTCCACCAACACATGCATCTATGTCGAATCTAATTTTTCAAATGTAAATGTTTTTATATAATCTGATAATTTTTGGCCGGTGTTGACTCTTAGTTTTGTAACAGTTCAGATGGAGATTTGTCGGAATGACTGAGTTTAAAGAGTTTGGAAGTTTTTGATCGTGTGGTTATGCTTCATAATCCCCACGTGTCCTTTTCCACCAACACATCTAAATCGAATCTTATCTTTCAAATGTAAATGTGTTTATATAATCTGATAATTTCTTCACTTAATTAATATATACATGTACAACATAGCACACACACGTTGCTATTCATAATCAGTTCTATGGTCTACCGAACAAGTCGGTTGTACTAATTCACACGGTTTTGTAAAAGATAATAATATGGTGAACACTTCTTATTCCCAATTATCATTATAAGGCCGACTAACAGCCACAAAGTACATATGTATATGTATAGTTATATTTTATAAATCTTGGCAACCATGTGATCACATGGCGGACCAAATCAGAAAAACATGACCAAATGGGACCACGAGTTAAACTATCCTAGCACAATTTATTTTGACTTAAATGAACGTTGAATTTTCTTTTAAGCAAAATTTCATCGATTTTTGTGTATTTAAAGTGACATTCGCTATTCTGAATCGAATATATTCACATGAATATGCCAATATTCTAGTTATTAAAAAAAACAAAAATTAGCTACGACAAATAGTCTAATCATTAATACTTGTAACATATTTGGATTCAAATGCGCACAATTACTTACTGTTGATAAAAAAATAACAACAATAATATTCTGGTGCTATGGTAATGTTTCTATGTTTTATAATGTAATAGACAATATGAAAATGCATCACATTGAGGTTTTCCTGTTGCAGATACATCTAAATAAAAGGCAGTGCTTGCTCTAGTTTTTTTTTTCTTTTTTTTTTTTGAGCAAAGCTCTAGTTTTGTTTTGTTCTGTTTTTCGACGAATCATGACACATCATAACACATAGAATCTAAATCTATTCAGATAAAGAGATAGTCCAAAAATAGCTAATAATAAGCCTATTTTTGGCAATTCTGACACATCAAAAATCACCGTTAAATAAAAACATGACATAGGGGTTGATTGGTAAGTGCTTTCCTAGCTCTGCAGAGCAAAAATATTCCTAAAGATTTAAAATGAATCCAATCAAGCTCTAGAAAATTTCGCTTTCTTTTTTTTCTCAGAGCCAAAATATTTACTTAATTAATTTTTTTAGCTGTAGAGAGCACTTTTTTCTAAAACACATAATTTGATGCTTTCCAAATCTTTTTATTTCTACAGCAAAAAAATCTACAGCTTAAATTTTACAGCAACAAATTTAAATCTACAGCCATACCAATCAGGCCCATAGTATACCGTAAAATCTGATAGATCGTTTCTATATTCAAGCACATGCAAATATATATAGCTATATACAGAATAGAAAAGCAGTAGAATAGTTACTACTTACTACAAAATATTTGAGAAAGAAAATGCAAAGTAAAATTATAATTTATTAAAATGAATAATGGAAGAGAGTTTAAGTGCTAGCTTGCTAACTTGAAAGAAGGAGGGTTTGAATGCCACTCAGGTTTTGAATGGTGACTACGTTTTTAATTATGGAAAAAAATGTAGTGCGGTTGTAATAGTAACAAAAATACACATATATATATAGATATTCTGACATTATTATGGTATTGTTACGGTACGGTTTTGTGGTGTGAAATAGTTACCATTCGTTACCATTCGGAGCCTCAATTTAAGAAAAAAAACAAAAAAGTTAGCTTAAATGAAGGTTGAATTTTCTTTTAAGCAAAATCGCTATTCTGAATCGAATATATTCACATGAATATGACAATATTCTAGTTATTAAAAAAAAAAACGACAACAAATAGTTTAATCATTTGTACTTGTAACATATTTGGATTCACAGTTACTTGTAACATATTTGGATTCACAGTTACTTACTGTTGATTAAAAAAAAAAAAACTTTGACTAATATATAAGTCAATTGGTTTTGAGTTAGAAACCTATAATATAATATGGTATCATAGTCCGCTCTATACGTGTCTATTTTCACAATCGATCCGTCGATCCATGTCCAAAAATACTAAGATCAATGGTTAAAAAAAACGTATTAGAGATAATAATATCCAAAAAAAATTAACTAATATATAAAATACATATATGGATAAGTGCACTCATTAACAATTAGTTAATTGTATAACATGCTTTATATCAATTAGTCTTAATCCTTTTAATATATTGTTCTAGAGATTTTCTTCGGTCTTAGAAGAACTTCAACCTTTAAAGGTATGGTTTAGTTGGCTTCGACGGATATCGTGAAAACGAAATGACGATCTATCCTTGGCTCGGCAAAAAGACTCGCCGGCTCAGCAGACGGACTCACCGATTGATGCAATGAATCCTTTATGTTGACAACTAAATAAAAGATGGAGAAGAAAAGCAGAAATATAACATGATAATGCAAATGGTCAAGGAAAGAATCGAAACATTAAATAACTATCAAAGCAATCAAAAGAAGTATGTCAAAACCTCATTGAAATTCAGATTTGTAGTTATGTATTTCACTTTGTAGTTATTTATTTTAAAGGATTCAGATTTGGATCCGAGTATCCACTTTTGTATATTATTTTAAAGGATTCAGATTCAGAGCTCACGGCTCTTATTTGGATCCAACTAGTTTATAGGAGTATTAAATAAAAATTCAAAATAACCAATCTCTATATCTTTATTATTTTTTTTTGCCATAAAAACACTCTATATACCTTGAGTATATGATATGATATTATTGTCACTTAGCGTCATAGTAGTGACGTCATGAATGATTGAAACTAGTTTATAGGAGTATTAAATAAAAATTCAAAATAACCAATCTCTATATCTTTTTTTATTTTTTTTTGCCATAAAAACACTCTATATACCTTGAGTATATGATATGATATTATTGTCACTTAGCGTCATAGTAGTGACGTCATGAATGATTGAAACTAGTTTATAGGAGTATTAAATAAAAATTCAAAATAACCAATCTCTATATCTTTATTATTTTTTTTGCCATAAAAAACTCTATATACCTTGAGTATATGATATGATATTATTGTCACTTAGCGTCATAGTAGTGACGTCATGAATGATTGTTGTCGAAGGCGTAGGATACTATGTCATCCCAGCGTCATAGCAATGAGTTTAAATGGACAAGATTTAAACGGGTTAAAAATAAATTTGTAACCGGGCATAATTTAAATGGATCGGAATAAAACAGGCCGGCTCCGCTCATATTACTATATTAGCATGACTAGAACTAACGATTATTAGAATTTATATTAAAGTGGTGACAAACTGTATAAAAAATAGATGGTTTATAATATTTTTTTACCAAATTTAAAGTCCAATATTCCTCGTTGTTTTAAATCATGTTTTTGTATTTTTCTAACGAAAATTTTGGAAAGTATAATATTTGTTTTTCAATTTGTAATATTTTTTTACCATTTAATCACTGTTCATTAAGCAAAACATTTTTTTTTCTTTCAAAACATTAATGCCATTTCCGCATTTCGTCTTCCAATCAAGCATAGCATTGTTCGAAACCGTCCGTTTAAATTAGTTTATCTTCTATTCTTTTCTTTTTTTTTTTTTGCTAAATTGTAAATATCATAAAATGAATAATCAGGATTACCATCTATTCTACCACAAGAGTTTACCATTTCTAACTTTCTTATTAACAGATCATTCTGTTTAGTTGCCAAAAGCTTTAATGGATTTGTTAAGAAAATGATTAATCGAACCTAAAAGAGAATTGAAGCTAAAGACTGATCACATATGGGAAGTATCTCACTTGTGGATAAAGATATTCGTGTATTTTGGTAAAAATAATGAGGTTGGGATAACACAGAAGACGTGTCCAAATGAAAGCCACTGCCCTTATTCTATCTATCCAATAGACGGGCACGATCATATATGGAAGTGGAATCATGGTTCTACTTCTGACTCTTGAGTCTTGAGTCAATCTTGATAACTGATAAGTACACTAATGACTCTCGTGCCGTGTCAAACACTTTTAATTAATAGTAGCAAGTTCGACGCCTTCAGACAATAATGTTTTCGATCCTTTTTTATCGATTTATAAATAAAAAAACAATAAAACTTTTTTAAAAAAAAATACAAATTATACTCTCTTTTTTTAATACAAAAAGATATTTAAATATCTTAAAAGAATATTCAACTAGTGAGATACTACATAATACAAATGATCACAAAATAAACATCCTTGCATTAAAAACTATATTATATATACATCCAAAACATCTTATGAAATAGAACGAAAAAATATTGGCTATAGTAGAAAAATATCTACTTTTATATCTAAAACTATTAGATGATTAACCATCAATATATCCTCCAAATAATATTGTGGACAAAAAGATGAATTATAGGGAGTTGGTTGAAAACCGTGTTTTCCATATATAATTCATTAATCAATCACTGATATCTATCAAGATGCATGAATGTTTGATATTGATGTATTATCTCTACGTTTGTTTGTATCGTAATTCGTACGTGATTCATGTGTTAAACTTTTTTCTTTTTGTCTTCTCATGTGTTGTTAAATTTTATCTTATCGATTATAATTATAAATTATATGTTGGTATAGCCTTGTATTGCACAATCATACCGGAAGATCACCAAATTGTGCTGGCGAACAAATATAATCAAAGAAAAGATTTTCTTTCAGACAAAACCCAAAAAAAAAAAAGGATTTTCTTTCAGACGGTCTACGAAAATTAAGTTACAATTGTAACGTCACGTTACGTCAAACGGGCATGCCCGCGCCCATTGGGCCCGTCCGTGATGGGCAATTTTTTTTTCGGACTAACGTGGATTTGCTAGTTTTGATTTGATTATCTTTTCATATACATATTGTCAAAATATATTTATTTCGTATTAACTTTTGGAATAGGGATGAGGACATGTTATATAAACATCTCCGTCACTCCGACCGGCCTAAAGAGAATAGACGATGATGACAATTTACGCGAACAGTTTGATCCGATGTCGGTTTATTCGGCTGGTTCGGAGATAAACCAGTTGCAGTGGTCTTCTTCGCAGCCTGATTGGATTGGCATTGCTTTCGCTAACAAAATGCAGCTCCCTAGAGTTTGAGGTTCGAGTTTCTGTTTTGTTACATAGCTTTGAAATCGATGAGTGTTGGTTTTGGTCGTGCTTTATTTGCCGTTATAGATAGTCTTGTAGCTAAACTTTGTTCTAGGGGTTCTTGATTGCAACGCTAATTTGACACAAATCGGGTTTTAGGTTGACTATCATCCATTTCTTTGATATGCATTTCTAAATCACAGTTTGGGTTACAAAAATTATGATGTCCAAGAGATCTTGTTAGCAACAGGTTTCACACTTTCTGTAATGGCTGATAGTTTAGTAGTCATATAGTGTGGCTCTTATCTAATTTCATGTATGATACTATGATATTATGAACTAGTTGCACATTCTTTGAGTTCTAGGTTTGATGCTCCAACCATAATTCTTCAGTGCTTTACACAAGTCACGAGTTATGTAACAAATACAAATGTCGGTTAGGGTAATATTGAGATTTGTTTCCAGATAACTCTGCTCTATGTCCTTATAAATCATAGATACGATAATTAAAACTATTCCCGATGAAATGCTGGTTTTAACAACTTTGAATTTGTGCTTCAGGTTTTTGTAACTCATTTAGAGGATTTAGATTGCACAATAACATTGCATACATACACACATATGCAACCTACAGTTCATTACAATTACTATCAATTTTACTTTGATGTCAGGTGCAGATATGAAGCGATCAAAAATGGATTTAGCATAGACCTGTATAATCGTCAGGTTCGTAAGTTAGTAGGTTTGGTCCATGACCACTCTCGCTTCTTGGTCTGCAATGCCTCTGTATCTATTCTAAATGTAACTAAAACTGATTTCATTTGATGAACCAAATGCTACTATTTATCTCTGTTGTGTATAAACCCAACCAGAATATATTGCGGTTTCTGGTGTTTAGATTTGGTAATCGGAACTTAGGTACAATGTACCCTGTCTTACTTTGTGGACATTTTTAGGATAAAACGACTTTTCTGTACTTGTCAGGCTGTCAGCGGTTAAAGTGTTTAGTTGACATCTATGAATTATAGGTTCGAACTTCGGATACACCTGTGTTTTGTATGATTTTCTTTTTATTATTTTTCTTCTCATTTAAAATTTTTTACTGCGTCATGTTGACAAAATACAAAACCTCTGAAAGTTCGAATATATGTCGTCGTGTATCTATATTCGAAGTTTTTAACGTTTCAAAATGAATAATTTATCTTATGAAATAAATTCCAATGGAATTTTTGTATATTTGACAGAAAGATTAAAAATGTGAATTTCAATAAAGTTTCATGAATAAATTACAAGAAACAAAATCCAAGGTTGGATTAAATATTTTAAAGTTTTCCCACATGAGATCGTATATTGTTATAAAAATTTTCAATATTGAAAGTTAGAAAAATTGGAAAAATAAACTTTAAATCAGTAATCCAATAATTCCCTCTAAAAATATAAAAATCTATAAACCAATAAACTAGTAACAAGTAAAATAGCAAAATTTTAAAATGTATCTACCACTAAAAGCATAACTAACTTTCAAACTTTTGTCGCAATAATGCCCATACCATTACCATACATCAAGATTTTTATTATTTATTCCCATAATCCTAATTTGGTTCATATTATAAACTGAGTAAATTATAAAATTATTTGTCTAGTTATGTTGGAGCATTGATTTGTAAAACATGGATACTTATCATATTTTTTTCAGGGAGAAGTGGATATTACGGATGTTTAACTTGGTCTTTGTCCATTTATACCTTTAAATGTGATACTTGATCATATAAGATTAATAATAATCAAAACCCTTTTATGCCCTCAATTCTAAAATCACTATATAATTTCTAAAATTTTGTAAATATCATTTCTTTTTATTAATTCATAATATCTAAAACTTATATTTTTTTAAACATATCTTAAAAGGAAATCAAACTTAAAATTTTCTATCTACTTTTCTTCATTATGTTTATTGTACTTTACGATCATCATTATGTGAGCAACAACGTATTCA
>OVBW01001565.1:3056-14511 GCA_900406355.1 Erysimum pusillum | reverse complement strand
TGGCGGTTGCTAAGGAGGGTTTAAGACAGGTTCGTAGTTGTCTTTTATCTTTAGTCAGGATTCTTGATACACAGTCAGCTTGAAGATTAATGGAATATTTGGTGAAAAAATAGATATTCCTATTCATACTAGCCTGGCTGGTTTTTCTTTCTGGGGGCAATTGATATGTGTCACCCTGGTATTTAGCTAGCTGCATTGCCTCGTTGAATATAAGGAGCTTGCTCAACGAAGTTATCATAGGAATTTTTTTTTTGATATCTGTCCATGTAATATTTTATTCTATTTTCTGATTTAGGTTATCAATCAACAACGAATGCCCAAGGAACTTCTCCAGAGTAGCCTCAGGCCGATACTAGTTAATCTGGCACACACAAAGAATCTCAGTATGCCTTTACTGCAAGGTCTGGCACGCCTTCTTGAACTTCTGTCAAATTGGTTTAATGTGACATTAGGAGGAAAGTTGCTGGAGCACCTTAAAAAATGGTTGGAGCCGGAGAAACTTGCCCAGTCGCAGAAATCATGGAAAGCTGGAGAAGAGCCAAAAATAGCAGCTGGTAAATTGGTTTTTGAAAATATAATAATCGATGTCTGGTCATATGATTATTCACTTGAACTCAATTCTTCTTTGTTTCCATGGCAGCTATTATCGAGCTCTTCCACCTACTTCCACATGCTGCATCAAAATTTCTAGATGAACTTGTAACCTTAACCATTGACTTAGAAGCAGCTCTTCCTCCTGGGCAAGTGTACAGTGAAATTAATAGCCCGTACCGTCTACCGCTTACCAAATTTTTGAATCGATATGCGGCCCTCGCTGTTGATTATTTTCTGTCTAGATTAAGTGAACCAAAATATTTCCGAAGGTGAGGACAATGTCATTTGATAAGTTTTCATTCACTGTGTCTTTTTAACGGTTTAGTGTAAGCTTGGGGTAGTTTTGTCTAAATATGCTCACGTTACCTGCTTTTTTTCTTAAAAACTCAGGTTTATGTATATAATCCGATCAGATGCTGGCCAACCGTTACGAGAAGAACTAGCAAAGTCTCCACAGAAGATACTTTCATGTGCCTTTCCTGAAATTTTGCCTAAATCTGATCCTACATTGAGCACGACAACTTCAACTCCTCCTGCTACATCATCTGGAGATGAAAATCATATCTCTGTTAAATTGGAGAGTTCTAATGTGGCATCAACAAAGGCCAATATAGCATCAGATGCATATTTTCAGGGGCTCTATCTCATCAAAACTATGGTGAAATTGATACCCAGCTGGTTGCAGAGTAACCGCAGTGTTTTTGATACCTTGGTTCTCATTTGGAAATCACCTGCAAGGATATCTCGCTTGCAGAATGAGCAAGAGCTGAATTTAGTTCAGGTACTTTTTTTCTATCTCGATTCTCGACCACTTAAATTTGTTGGCTTTGCGTTGTGTTTCATGCTGAAGCTGCATAGTTTGTTAGGGTTCCTGGATATAGCCAGGTATGACAAGTTGAAACTGATGTCTGAGATTAGAAACCATTACAGCACTAGGAACTGTAACGGTTGCTGATTTGTCGCTCTATGTTGGTGCTGCAGATTTGGCTTCACTATGGAATTTGTTAAATTTATATTCATTGAATTCTTGATGTTGTTGGCCCAAAAAAAAAAAGAATTCTTGATGTTCATGTGTTATGATTATATGCACAGTTTTTCTTGTATTGCTTGTTAGAAACCTCCTGAGTCCTGACATTGTTTCAGTACCATCTTTTATTCTTTCTTGAGCTACCAACGTTCTGAAACTGAAGTAAAAATCATAATTTCTTTTTAATTATGAATTCTGAGTGTGGTGAACATCCTTGTGAGATTCGAAGATATGAATAGTCTTCCTTTTGAGTTATTGAAAATATGTGGGAAGTTGGAATCTGATGTTTTTGTGTTCTCAAACTCACAGGTGAAAGAGAGCAAATGGCTTGTCAAGTGCTTTTTGAATTACCTACGGCATGAAAAATCTGAAGTGAATGTTCTCTTCGATATTCTCTCCATTTTCTTGTTCCATAGCCGCATTGACTACACCTTTTTGAAGGAATTCTACATTATTGAGGTATCTGAGATTTTAAATTTTAGTTACCATTTCTTTCTCACTCCATTTTAGTTTTCATACTTTTTAGCTCTAGTATAATAACTGGGATCTGTCCATCAGGTTGCAGAAGGATATCCGCCCAACATGAAAAGAGCACTTCTCCTGCATTTTCTTAACCTTTTCCATTCCAAACATCTGGGCCATGATCATTTAGTTCAGGCAATGCAAATGCTTATTCTTCCAATGCTTGCCCATGCTTTCCAAAACGGCCAAACTTGGGAGGTTATTGACCCTGATATAGTTAAAACCATTGTTGAGAGGCTTCTTGATCCACCCGAAGAGGTGGGTTGCGTTTCTCTCCTAAACAATTTATAATTTTCTAGGAAAGTACCAAGAAAATTGTTGGGAAGACTTCTCTATAATTGTCATGCTGGTTATGATTCTGTACAGGTTTTTTGGGGTAACCCTGTACAGATATTTTTATTTATTTTTATCCGGCTGTTTAGAATTACTAAGGTTTTATTGTTAAATCTCTCCTTGATTGTTGTAGGTTTCGGCTGAATATGATGAACCTTTGAGGATCGAACTTTTGCAATTAGCAACTTTGCTTCTAAAATATCTTCAGAGTGACTTGGTTCATCATAGAAAGGAGCTCATTAAGTTTGGATGGAATCATCTCAAACGGGAAGATAGTGCCAGTAAACAGTGGGCATTTGTTAATGTTTGCCACTTCTTGGATGCTTACCAGGCTCCTGAGAAAATCATTCTTCAGGTATTATTAAAATTTATGTGTCCTTGAAGAGTGAGAAAAAAGAATTTCCTTGAACATCTAATATCAGCATAATAATCTCCCCTTTCCATTGGTAGAAACCCTGTAGTCATAACTGTTAACATTTGCATATAACTGAGACGTCAATTATTAGCTTAAGTGGAAGTACTATGCAATTGTTGATAGACAAACTACATGAAGCTAGATCTGAATGCATATTTGTCTTAATAATGCATGTTTGTTAGACTTCAAGTACTATGACATGCACTTGGGTAGTTTTCGTCTATGGCGATACTTCTCCGTGAATCTCAAGAGTAGCATATGCCTCAAAAAAAACTTCTAATCTTCTAAGTGACACAAATGTAATTTGCCAATTGGATGTAGGTTTTTGTTGCGCTTCTTAGGACCTGCCAGCCGGAGAATAAGATGCTAGTTAAGCAAGCTCTGGATATTCTAATGCCAGCTTTGCCTAAAAGGCTACCTCTTGGAGATTCACGCATGCCAATTTGGATAAGATACACCAAAAAAATTTTGGTGGAGGAAGGTCACTCAATTCCAAATTTGATCCACATCTTCCTACTTGTTGTTCGGCATTCAGATCTCTTTTACAGCTGTAGAGCACAATTTGTCCCTCAAATGGTGAATTCTTTAAGTCGTCTAGGTTTGCCATATAATACTACTGCAGAAAATAGGAGGCTGGCAATTGAACTTGCTGGATTGGTTGTCAGCTGGGAAAGGCAAAGACAGAATGAAACGAAAATGGTGACTGATACTGATGGAACCAGTCAGATTACTGATGATATGCATACTTCATCTGGTGCTGATCCTAAGCGTTCAACAGATGGATCTGCCACGTCAGAAGATCCAAGCAAACGAGTAAAAATTGAACCTGGTCTCCAATCAATCTGTGTAATGTCACCTGGCGGTGCGTCATCCATCCCCAATGTAGAAACTCCTGGATCTGCTACCCAGCCTGACGAGGAATTTAAGCCAAATGCTGCCATGGAAGAAATGATCATTAATTTTCTTATAAGAGTAAGGCTTTAAGCTCCTACCTCCAACCATTGAGCACATATTTTACTTTGGTTAGCTTTCCAATTCTCTCAACCATGTCACCTCATGTCTAAGGAGCTTATGCCATTGCTCCAGCTGTGATTCATCTATTAGTCGAGTTGTATTTTAGCAGAAATGACCTTAGTTCTAGTTTCGTTTCTCTGTATTTTACAATATTTCGCTTTCCTGAACAGGTAGCATTGGTAATTGAGCCTAAGGACAGGGAAACCAACACTATGTACAAGCAAGCATTAGATTTGCTTTCACAAGCTTTGGAGGTTTGGCCAAATGCTAACGTCAAGTTCAACTATTTAGAAAAACTGCTGAGCAGCATGCCACCGTCTCAGTCAGATCCGTCAACAGCACTTGCTCAGGGATTGGATGTCATGAACAAAGTTCTGGAGAAGCAGCCACATCTGTTCATTAGGAACAACATCAGCCAGATTTCGCAGGTATACTTGCTGCAGTAAGCTTTTATTCTAATATTTGAAACACAATAATGCTGTTTGCCTGCTGCTCACAAGATTGACTGTTTCTTTGTTCACAAGATTCTTGAACCGTGTTTCAAACACAAGATGCTCGATGCTGGTAAATCGCTGTGCTCCTTGTTGAAGATGGTCTTCACCGCATTCCCACTGGATGCGCCTAACACACCTCCTGACATAAAGCAATTGTACCAGAAAGTCATTGAGCTGATAAACAAACATGTGAATGCTGTTACTGCCCCACAAGCTTCTGGAGATGATAACTCTTTTGGTTCGATTAGCTTTGTACTTCTTGTCATCAAAACCTTGGCCAAGGTACATAGAAACTTTGTCGATTCATATGTGTTGGTGCGTATCCTTCAGCGCCTTGCGCGGGACTTGGGATCAGCAGTGGGTTCTCATCCCAGACAAGTACGTTATTCTTACCTAATAACTTGTTTTTTGTGCGAAGAGATCAATAGTGCTTGCTTTCTTTTGTATGGGAACTTTAAAGAGGAATTGAATTTACTGGAACTTGCCACGTTAGTGAGTATTGGAATCTCCAATGCATCTTTTCAGCTTTGCACCAATTACTTTCATTAACGTCTTGTAAGATCTTTGGATTTAGACTGGTTTCTCTCTTACATCACCTTGCTACTCAGACTCATTGGCTTTATGTTATTAGCTGACCTCTTTCCGGTATTTTCATATATGCTATCAACTTGAAGATATCATTTACATCCCTTTTCCTGAAATTTACGTTTGTTTTCTGTTTGACTAATGTATAGTGGCCAGATAACCTAGTCAATATCCAATCATGGCTTACTCTTTNTCTTTCCGGTATTTTCATATATGCTATCAACTTGAAGATATCATTTACATCCTTTTTCCTAAAATTTACGTTTGTTTTCTGTTTGACTAATGTATAGTGGCCAGATAACCTAGTCAAGACCCAATCATGGCTTACTCTTTACCTTTTTCTTTCCATTTCCAGGGCCAGCGAACAGATTCAGATTCTGCAGTAACTTCTTCTCGTCAAACTGCTGATGTTGGAGCAGTCATATGTAATATAAAGTCGGTCTTGGAACTTATTGATGAAACGGTCATGCTTATAGCAGATTGCAAAAGATCTGTTACTCAAATTTTGAACACATTGCTCTCTGAAAAGGGTACTGATGCTAGTGTGCTTCTCTGCATACTAGACATAATAAAAAGGTGGGTTGAGGATGATTTCGGCAAAACAGGCGCATCTGGTTTATCTGGTTCTTTCCTTACCCAAAAGGATGTAGTTACTTTTCTCAATAAGCTTTCATGTATCGATAAGCAACACTTCTCATCTGATGCTTTGGAAGAGTGGGATCAGAAGTATCTTCAGCTGTTATATGGACTTTGTGCCGATTCAATGAAGTATGTTTTTGCTTTCTAATCTTTTATTTTCCTTGAGTCACATTGTTGCTTTTAGGAGAAGATAAATTGTCTTCATCTATCTAATGAATAGGTATCCTCTGGGCCTACGACAAGAGGTCTCTCTGAAAGTTGAAAGGCATTTCATGCTTGGTTTACGAGCAAGTGATCCTGAGATGAGAAGGAAATTCTTCTTGTTGTATCACGAGTCTCTTGGAAAAAATTTGTTCGCGCGGTTGCAGTACATTATCCAAATCCAGGATTGGGAAGCTTTAAGTGATGTTTTTTGGCTCAAACAGGGTCTAGATCTCCTTCTAGCTATCTTAGTTGAGGACAAGCCAATTAGCCTGGCGCCAAATTCTGCAAGGGTATTACCACTTTTGTCTTCAGATAATCCTGGAATACAACACCAAGCTCCTGCTAACTTAGAGGGTCCTGAAGAAGTTACTTCAATGTTTGACAGCATTGTTATGAAGCATGCACAATTTCTGAGCGCGACCAGCAAACTTCAGGTGATTACGAATCATTTAAAGTTTCCTTTTATCATGGTACTTAATTATAATAAGTCCCTAGGCGTATTTATCCACCTGATCGATTTGGGATTATCTGAATAAGTTATTCATATCCTGAAGTTTATAACTTTTAAAAATTTCCACTATAGGTGGCGGATGTTGTCATCCCTTTAAGGGAGCTAGCTCACACGGATGCCAATGTTGCATACCATCTTTGGGTTTTGGTATTTCCAATTGTATGGGTAACCCTGCTCAAGGAAGAACAGGTAGCATTGGCTAAACCTATGATTTCTCTACTGTCGAAGGACTACCATAAGAAGCAGCAAGGACACCGGCCAAATGTTGTGCAAGCACTTCTGGAAGGGCTTCAATTGAGCCACCCTCAACCTAGGATGCCTAGTGAGCTTATCAAATATATTGGAAAAACGTACAATGCATGGCATCTCGCATTGGCGTTGTTAGAGAGCCATGTGATGTTGTTTACGAATGACCCAAAATGTGCAGAGTCTCTTGCTGAGCTTTATCGTTTGTTAAATGAAGAAGATATGAGATTTGGGTTGTGGAAGAAGAGGTCCATCACTGCTGAAACGAGAGCTGGACTTTCATTAGTTCAGCATGGTTTTTGGCAGCGTGCTCAGAGCCTCTTTTACCAGGCAATGGTTAAGGCAACCCAAGGCACGTATAACAACACAGTCCCTAAGGCTGAAATGTGTCTGTGGGAGGAGCAGTGGCTCCACTGTGCCAGTCAGCTTAGTCAATGGGATGCCCTGGTAGATTTTGGAAAAAGCATTGAGAATTATGAAATACTGCTTGATAGTCTTTGGAAATTACCCGATTGGGCATATTTGAAAGATCACGTGATACCAAAGGCACAAGTGGAAGAGACTCCAAAGCTTCGCTTGGTTCAATCTTATTTTGCCCTTCATGACAGAAATTCGAATGGTGTTGGAGATGCTGAAAACACTGTGGGGAAAGGCGTTGATCTTGCCTTGGAACAGTGGTGGCAGTTGCCTGAAATGTCTGTTCATGCTAGAGTGCCTCTACTGCAGCAATTCCAACAGCTAGTTGAGGTTCAGGAGTCTGCTAGAATTCATGTTGATATCGCAAACGGGAACAAAGTTTCAGGAAATGCTGCGGTTGGTGGACTTGGAAATCGTTATGCAGATCTGAAGGATATTCTTGAGACTTGGAGGCTGAGGACTCCAAATGAATGGGACAATATGACAGTCTGGTACGATATGCTACAGTGGAGGAATGAAATGTATAATGTTGTTATTGATGCATTTAAGGACTTTGCTACTTCAAATTCTCCACTTCATCACCTTGGTTTCCGTGACAAAGCATGGAACGTCAATAAGCTTGCCAGGATAGCTCGGAAACAAGGGCTTTATGATGTTTGTGTTCAGATTCTTGAAAAAATGTATGGACACTCCACAATGGAAGTACAGGTACATCTCTTCAAAATCTTGATCTTTTCCAGAATTTGGACAGCGTAATTCTTAATTGCAGCATTCTAAAAGCAGCATCTTTTTTTTCTGGTTTCATATCTCATAAAGTTTGTTTAATAGTTGGTTTCTAATGTTTTTNCCAGAATTTGGACAGCGTAATTCTTAATTGCAGCATTCTAAAAGCAGCATCTTTTTTTTGGTTTCATATCTCATAAAGTTTGTTTAATAGTTGGTTTCTAATGTTTTTTGAGCTTAAATAGTGTTATTTATGATGGTATGTTCCTCATCTTCTGTTTTTGGGTGTGTGAGTGCAGGAAGCTTTTGTTAAAATTAGAGAGCAGGCAAAAGCTTACCTGGAAATGAAGGGAGAGCGTCAAAGTGGTCTTAATCTGATCAATAGCACAAATTTGGAGTATTTTCCAGATAAGATCAAAGCAGAGATATTTCGTCTGAAGGGGGATTTTCATTTGAAATTAAATGACACCGAAAGTGCTAATATTGCATATTCCAATGCGATCACCCTGTTTAAGAATTTACCCAAAGGGTGGATAAGCTGGGGAAGCTATTGTGACATGGTATTTCTTATGATTGTGATCTGTTTCTTATATGGCTCTTTAACANCTAATATTGCATATTCCAATGCGATCACCCTGTTTAAGAATTTACCCAAAGGATGGATAAGCTGGGGAAGCTATTGTGACATGGTATTTCTTATGATTGTGATCTGTTTCTTATATGGCTCTTTAACATTCCCCAATATTTTGTATTCCTTGTACCTATAATTTACTCGCTTTTGTAGGCATACCAAGAAACACAAGAAGAAATCTGGCTTGAATATGCTGTCAGTTGCTTTCTTCAGGGTATAAGATTTGGCGTTTCCAATTCGAGAAGTCATATAGCTCGTGTTCTTTATCTTCTTAGCTTCGATACAGCGAATGAGCCTGTTGGCAGGGTGTTTGATAAACACTTAGACCAAGTTCCTCACTGGGTGTGGCTTTCTTGGATCCCACAGCTGTTACTTTCCCTACAAAGAACAGAAGCCCCCCATTGCAAATTGGTTTTATTGAAAATTGCTGCAGTTTTCCCACAGGTAATTTATTTATAGCTTTTATGACTAAGTCGTGCATTTTGATTATTTTATCTGAGTATGTGTGTGATTTTCCGTTTCAGGCTCTCTATTACTGGTTGCGCACATACTTATTGGAACGACGTGATGCAGTAAATAAATCTGAACTTGGCAGATTGGTTTTGGCTCAAAGAATGCAGCAAAATGCCTCTGGTGCAAGTGCAGGTCATGGTGGAAGCAATTTACCATCGGAAACTCAAATCCATCAAGGCGCTCAAGTTAGCGGGGCCAGTGGAACACATGACAGTGGTAACCCACAGGGGCAAGAAAGTGAACGCTCCACTGCAGAAAATAATGTTCACCCCGGGAATGATCAACCTATGCACCAAAGCAGTTCCGCTATCAATGACAACAATGAAAACACAGTGAGACGGAATGGTTTGGCAATCTCTGCTGCGGGTGCTTTTGACGCTGCCAAGGATATTATGGAAGCTCTTAGGGGTAAACATAACAACTTAGCCAGTGAACTCGAGGTGATACTTTTTCTTCTCTATATATTAACGATATCATTAAAATTGCTCTAGATACATACAATTTTCGCAGTAAAGATAGATCCTGAATTATGGAGGAATATACACTATTGGGAAGAAGGAGATAGCTTCGATTTAGATTCTGACTCAACCGAGCAGTTCCCTGCCTCTTTGGTTGGATGATCTAAGTAATTAATCTTCCTTTTCAGGTTCTTCTTACGGAAATAGGTTCGAGATTTGTTACATTACCGGAAGAAAGACTGCTGGCGGTTGTGAATGCTCTGTTGCATCGTTGTTACAAGTATCCAACTGCTACCACTGCTGAGGTTCCCCAACCACTCAAAAAAGAGCTGTCGGGTGTCTGCAGAGCTTGTTTCTCGGCAGATGCTGTAACCAAGCATGTCGAATTTGTGAAAGAGTACAAACAGGACTTTGAGCGTCACCTTGATCCAGAAAGTACAGCTACATTCCCGGTCACACTTGCTGAGCTGACGGCGCGGCTGAAAAAGTGGAAAAATATTCTTCAGAGCAATGTTGAAGACAGGTTTCCAGCCGTGTTAAGATTGGAAGATGAGAGCAGGGTATTGCGTGACTTCAATGTTGTTGATGTAGAGATACCAGGGCAGTACTTTGCTGACCAGGTAAAATTAAGACTACTTATCCCTTGCACTTAAGTTAGGCTTCAAAATGAACTTTTTTTTATCCCCATCTAATTGTGAAAATAATCATATGCTCAACTATCCAGGAAGTAGCACCTGATCACACAGTAAAGTTGGATAGGGTTGGAGCAGACGTACCTATTGTTCGAAGGCATGGAAGCAGCTTCAGGCGGTTNTGAGAGCAGGGTATTGCGTGACTTCAATGTTGTTGATGTAGAGATACCAGGGCAGTACTTTGCTGACCAGGTAAAAATTAAGACTACTTATCCCTTGCACTTAATTTAATCTTCAAAATGAGCACTTTTTTATCCCCATCTAATTGTGAAAATAATCATATGCTCAACTATCCAGGAAGTAGCACCTGATCACACAGTAAAGTTGGATAGGGTCGGAGCAGACGTACCTATTGTTCGAAGGCATGGCAGCAGCTTCAGGCGGTTGACCCTTATTGGCTCTGATGGTTCACAAAAGCATTTTATAGTCCAGACATCATTAACACCTAATGCCAGAAGTGATGAACGCATCTTGCAGCTTTTCCGTGTGATGAACCAAATGTTTGATAAGCATAAGGAATCAAGAAAACGACACATTGGAATTCACACTCCAATCATCATTCCTGTCTGGTCTCAGGTGATTTTTAATACCATGAATTCAGATTTGATGTTTTATTGGATGATAATGTATGTGTGGCTCATTTCACAAGGTTTCGTCAAATCTTAACACATTCAGTTTTAAGATGTTCAGGATTATCTCTATCTCTTTCTTTCTCAGCATGGTCTTATGAATGATCATATTTGGTTTCAGGTCCGGATGGTTGAGGATGATCTCATGTACAACACTTTCCTGGAGGTGTATGAGAATCACTGTGCACGAAACGACCGAGAGGCAGATCTACCAATTACCCACTTCAAGGAGCAACTCAATCAAGCTATATCAGGACAAATCTCAGCAGAGGCAATAGGAGATCTTCGTCTGCAAGCTTATATTGACATCACAAAAACCTTGGTCAATGATAGTATATTCTCTCAGTACATGTATAAGACGTTGATGAGTGGAAGCCATATGTGGGCTTTCAAGAAGCAATTTGCAGTCCAGCTAGCTGTCTCCAGTTTCATGTCCTTCATGCTACAAATCGGTGGGAGGTCCCCGAACAAGGTCTTGTTTGCAAAAAACACGGGGAAGATGTTCCAGACAGATTTCCACCCTGCTTATGATGCCAACGGGCTTATCGAGTTTAACGAACCCGTGCCTTTCCGCCTCACAAGGAACATGCAAGCATTCTTCTCTCAGTTTGGAGTCGAAGGTCTCCTCATGTCATCCATGTGTTCAGCAGCTCAAGCAGTAATCTCCTCCAAGGTAAAGTGATAATCCAAAAAAAAGTAAGAAATATACAAAAACTACTGGATGCAACAAGCCACTGATTGTTTCTCTATTGTTTCTCAAAATTTCAGCAAAACGAACATCTTCGGTATCAACTTGCTATGTTCTTCC
>OVBW01001563.1:0-14523 GCA_900406355.1 Erysimum pusillum | reverse complement strand
GATATGCCGTACAGAGAAGGGCGAGATTACGAAGAAGACGGCCGTAGTTTCTCAATGCAAATCTATCTCCCTGATGAAAAAGATGGGTTGCCTGCACTGCTGGAGAGACTAGCTACTACTCGTGGAATCTTGAATGGCAAAGAGGACATTCCTAGACACAGGGCAGATATAGGAGAACTCAAGATTCCAAAGTTTAAATTTGATTTCGATTTCGAAGCCTCGGAAGCTCTCAAGGGTTTGGGTTTGGAGGTGCCGTTGTCCACGATCATCCACAAGTCTTGCATTGAGGTCGATGAAGTGGGATCGAAAGCTGCAGCAGCTGCTGCTGTATTTGCGATTGGCTGTTGTGGCCCTGCGAAGAAGAAGTATGACTTTGTGGCTGATCATCCTTTCCTCTTCCTCGTCAAAGAACACAGAAGCGGACTGCATCTGTTCCTTGGTCAAGTTACTGATCCTTCTCTGCATTGATTTTATGGCCAAAGTCCTATGCATTCTTGAAGTACTGTTCCATGCATGGACCAGTTGAAATTGAGACTGATAACTCGACTTAGTCCTCGTCGTCTCATCGAGCTTCTTTATTTTTTCTCTAAAGGATTTATCTGTTTTCTTCTTCTTTATAATAANTGCATTGATTTTATGGCCAAAGTCCTATGCATTCTTGAAGTACTGTTCCATGGACCAGTTGAAATTGAGACTGATGATAACTCGACCTTAGTCCTCGTCTCATCGAGCTTCTTTATTTTTTCTCTAGAGATTTATCTGTTTTTTCTTCTTTAATAATAACTTCTTAAACCCTTTAGAGGTTGACCTCGTGGTCAAGCCACTAGTTTTTTAATTGGAATGTTTTTGTTGAATTTGACTTCATATACCAAATTTCTATAATGCACATGAAATGACTCTGACCGCGATTGTAGAACCAAATTACCAACGACCATATTCTTTTAAGTTGAATAACGTGTTTAAGATGTAGCGAGAAAGCGCAACGATTACGAAACGAATAACAAAACACTTAGCTGGGACTCATGTGTTAGCTTATTTTGGGTTTAATAAAAAAAGACTGTGACATGCCAAATGCTATTGTGGGGCAATTCCGTGAATACTGCTAGTTTGAAGTCCCGCGTTTTGAAGAAGAGAGTGAAGGAGTCTAATCTGGGTCGGTGGTGCTTTGGTTNTTGTTGAATTTGACTTCATATACCAAATTTCTATAATGCACATGAAATGACTGTGACCGCAATTGTAGAACCAAGTACCAACGACCAAATTCTTTTAAGGTCAGTAACGTGTTTAAGATGTAGCGAGAAAGCGCAACGATTACGAAACGAATAACAAAACATTTAGCTGGGACTTGGCTTATTTTGGGTTTAATAAATAAAGACTGTGTGACATGCCAAATGCTATTGGGGGCAATTCCGTGAATACTGCTAGTTTGAAGTCCCGCGTTTTGAAGAAGAGAGTGAAGGAATCTAATCTGGGTTGGTGCTGCTTTGCCTCATTTCTCTCGTCTCTCTTTCTTTCTTAACTCTTACTCTCCCCTGGATCTGAAAAAGTGAAGAATGAACCGCCACCACGATCCCAATCCCTTCGACGAGGAAGAAGAAGAGATTGTCAATCCCTTCTCGGTAAATCCTTTTATCTCCTCTTCCCTAGTCTCGGCTTTTCTATTTCTGGCTCACCTTCGAATTTCGTTGGTGATTTTGAGTTTTAAGTTGTTCGCGAGGGTTTAAGATTCTTAGATCTCCAAGTTTCTTGTTCATTAGTGATTTTACTTGCTGGAATTAGAATATTAGCTGAAACGGAGTCTCTGGAACCTTAAACTTTATTATTGACACTCATTTCTGATCCAAGTTTATCGCTATGACTATTCGGTCTTAATATATTGTTATTGCAGAAAGGCGCTGGAAAGGTTCCTGCGTCATCTAGGCCAGTTGGGTTTGGCAGTAACCTTGATGCTACANATTCTTAGATCTCCAAGTTTCTTGTTCATTAGTGATTTTACTTGCTGGAATTGGAGTATTAGCTGAAACGGAGTCTCTGGAACCTTAAAATTATTGACACTCATTTCTGATCCAAGTTTATCGCTATGATTATTTGGTCTTAATATATTGTTATTGCAGAAAGGCGCTGGAAAGGTTCCTGCGTCATCTAGGCCAGTTGGATTTGGTAGTAACCTTGATGCTACGGTCGATATTCCACTGGATACTGTGAATGTAAGAACACTAGTATCACATATACACTCATGCACATTCTCACTTGAAATTTTTCTGAAATTTATGTGTGATTGGTGCAGGACTCTTCAAAGAAACAGAGAGAGCTTTCTGATTGGGAAGCACAACTTAGGAAGAGAGAAATGGTTAGTATCATTGTTCTCGATCGGTTAACATTAGTTTGACGAGTCTGATACGCCTGATTTTAATAGTTCCTNGAAGAATGAACCGCCACCACGATCCCAATCCCTTCGACGAGGAAGAAGAAGAAATTGTCAATCCCTTCTCGGTAAATCCGTTTATCTCGTCTTCCCTAGTCTCGGCTTTCTATATCTGGCTCACCTTCGAATTTCGTTGGTGATTTTGAGTTTTAAGTTGTTCGCGAGGGTTTAAGATTCTTAGATCTCCAAGTTTCTTGTTCATTAGTGATTTTACTTGCTGGAATTGGAGTATTAGCTGAAACGGAGTCTCTGGAACCTTAAAATTATTGACACTCATTTCTGATCCAAGTTTATCGCTATGACTATTCGGTCTTAATATATTGTTATTGCAGAAAGGCGCTGGAAAGGTTCCTGCGTCATCTAGGCCAGTTGGGTTTGGCAGTAACCTTGATGCTACAGTCGATATTCCACTGGATACTGTGAATGTAAGAACACTAGTATCACATATACACTCATGCACATTCTCACTTGAAATTTTTCTGAAATTTATGTGTGATTGGTGCAGGACTCTTCAAACAAACAGAGAGAGCTTTCTGATTGGGAAGCACAACTTAGGAAGAGAGAAATGGTTAGTATCACTGATCTCGATCGGTTAACATTTGTTTGACGGAGTCTGATACGCCTGATTTTAGTAGTTCCCTTTCATTTGTCTCTGATTCACCCAGGATATTAAACGAAGAGAAGATACTATTGCTAGATGTAAGTCAATAGGACCTCATGACACATTATTTTTTCACAAAAATACATTGTGTATATTGGTTTGTCGCTAATGAAACGCATCAAATTGTGTCACAGCTGGCGTGCAGATAAGCAATAAAAACTGGCCACCTTTTTTCCCAATTATACACCATGACATTGCTAACGAGATACCAGTTAATGCACAGAAACTGCAGTACCTGGCATTTGCTAGTTGGTTGGGTAAGTTTTATCTATTTTATATGAACTATATAAAGTCCTCTTCAGTGAACTGATGGACTTGTTACCGTTTGAGANGATACTATTGCTAGATGTAAGTCAATAGGACCTCATGACACATTATTTTTTCGCAAAAATACAATGTGTATATTGGTTTGTTATTGCTAATGATACGCATCAAATTGTGTCACAGCTGGCGTGCAGATAAGCAATAAAAATTGGCCACCTTTTTTCCCAATTATACACCATGACATTGCTAACGAGATACCAGTTAATGCACAAAAACTGCAGTACCTGGCATTTGCTAGTTGGTTGGGTAAGTTTTATTATTTTATATGAACGGTATAAACCCTCAGCAGTGAACTGATGGACTTGTGACCGTTTGAGATTGAATTTTCAGGTATAGTTTTGTGTCTCGTATTCAATGTCATTGCAGTGACAGTCTGCTGGATTAAAGGCGGAGGTGAGCTTTTATACTATAACAAATTCACCCTATGAAGGGAACTATATTATGAAGTTGTGATTGGATTTGGTTGAACTAATCCTGGTTTTAAATCTGAATGACAGGTGTTAAAATCTTTTTTCTTGCCACAATCTATGCATTGCTTGGATGTCCAATTTCATATGTATTATGGTACAGGCCTCTCTACCGAGCAATGAGGTGATGATGTCCCGTTTATCTGACTATATCTCTAGACCGGGTCATATTGGTACTGTGCCTATAATNGAACTATATTATGAAGTTGTGATTGGATTTGGTTGAACTAATCCTGGTTTTATATCTGAATGACAGGTGTTAAAATCTTTTTTCTTGCCACAATCTATGCATTGCTTGGATGTCCAATTTCATATGTATTGTGGTACAGGCCTCTCTACCGAGCAATGAGGTGATGTCCCGTTTATCTGCCTATATCTCTAGACCGGGTCATATTGGTACTGTGCCTATAATTAAATTGTTTACTTATCACCTTGCAGGACTGACAGCGCTTTGAAGTTCGGTTGGTTTTTCTTCTTCTACCTGGTGAGTTTATTTAAAAGAGCTGTCATCTTTAGATTCACAATGTATCTTCACTCTATGTAGGTATACTTCCTATTTTCTGTATAACTGAACTTAGCTCTTGACAGATTCACATTGGCTTCTGCATATTTGCCGCCATTGCTCCTCCCATTGTTTTCCGTGGACTATCATTAACGTAAGTCTTCCAATCATTGCTCAGTTCTTCTCGTTCTCAAGTTTCCAATGCTTCATGTGTAGTTAATTTGACAAGGGTTTCACTTGGAAAGTAGTAAGTTGTTCTGATAGATTCAAAATATCTAGTTATAACTAGAAAAGCTAAGATTATTTGGTCGTGTTTCGACTAGCCAATTATTTGGAAACATAATTTCATTTACAATAGAAAAAAATTCACCAACCCTTGAACTAAAACCCTTCGACTCATGAAGTCTTGTTCAAGTTTATGTACTCAATTGCCTGTGTTGCGACAACTGATCCTCAATCTCTTCTAATCTGCAGGGGTGTGCTGGCAGCAGTTGATGTAATCTCAGACAGTTTATTAGTCGGGGTAGGAACCATGACCCTTATTCTATATTTGTTGACAAGTCAGTTCTTATTGACCCTGAAACATGGTTGATACCTAGCTTAACTTTGATTCCTACTGCAGATCTTCTACTTTGTTGGTTTTGGTCTCTTCTGCTTGGAGTCGCTTCTGAGTCTGTGGGTTCTCCAGGTAAAATTATACTAGTCTACCTGTTTTCTTCCATATATCTGCTAACCGATACCAAACCAATACATTACCTAAATTCTTTGCATTAATGTGTTTCCACCATTGTTGGGATTTCTGCAGAAAATATACCTCTACTTCAGAGGAAACAAGTAAAAGGATACAATGCGTATACTAGTCACTAGAGCAAATACCTCCTCCCATAAATCTGCCCTCTTACTACTTACTACTTATGTAATTACCATTGTGCCATTATGTTGTGTTGTGTTGGGTTGGGTTGTGTTGTCCTCTTCAGTTAGTAGTCGTTATACTTGTGGCAAAAGAGATACTGTGTGTTCTATACTTCTATTACGTTTAGGATTCATTTTTTTGGGGGTAAAAGAGTAGAGAAATTCTGTTTCCAATGCCCAAATCTGTGTTGGTGTGATGATGTAGACCATGTTGGGGACCTATTATATAATAACCCTAGATCATAGTTCCAATCGGGTTCTGAGTTTAAGAATCTTGGTGTCAATATTTCTTGAAACCACTTTGATATATAATTTTACAATCAAGATATTTGATTAAAAAAAATGCTTGGAGTTGTTTTCATCATTAAAAATGTATGTGGGTACTGCCTCGAACCTTTATAATAAGAAAATCGAATCAGAAGGGGAAGTTCAAACAAGGCTTTCTTCCTCTTCTTAGCAGAGTCAAACATGCTGATTGCCCGGTTAGTAGCAATGACTCAAAAAGGAGACAGGTGGCCAAATGCATTGATAAAAAATCTTTGCTTCTGTGCTATATTATTCAGTATTCAGTATTCACCATGGCGAAAAGAACAGTTTCATTATTTGCAGGGAGAAACGAGCAGAGAAATAACAATTAGCTAAATAGAAAGAACCTTAATTGATCCACAAGGTCTCCTCCTTTACTNTTTTTCTTCTTCTACCTGGTGAGTTTATTTAAAAGAGCTGTCATCTTTAGATCACAATTTATCTTCAATCTATGCAGGTATACTTCCTATTTTCTGTATAACTGAACTTAGCTCTTGACAGATTCACATTGGCTTCTGCATATTTGCCGCCATAGCTCCTCCCATTGTTTTCCGTGGACTATCATTAACGTAAGTCTTCCAATCATTGCTCAGTTCTTCTTGTTCTCAAGTTTGCAATGCTTCATGTATAGTTAATTGACAAGGGTTTCACTTGGAAAGTTGTAAGTTGTTCTGATAGATTCGAAATACCGAGTTATAACTAGAAATACTAAGATTCTTTGGTCGTTGCTTCGACTAGCCAATTATCTGGAAACATAATTTCATTTACAACAGAAAAAAATTCACCAACCCTTGAACTAAAACCCTTCGACTCATGAAGTCTTGTCCAAGTTTATGTACCCAACTGCCTGTGTTGCAACAACTGATCCTCAATCTCTTCTAATCTGCAGGGGTGTGCTGGCAGCAGTTGATGTAATCTCAGACGGTTTATTAGTCGGGGTAGGAACCATGACCCTTATTCTATAGTTGTTGATAAGTCAGTTCTTATTGACCTTGAAACATGGTTGCTACCTAGCTTAACTTTGATTCTTACTGCAGATCTTCTACTTTGTTGGTTTTGGTCTCTTCTGCTTGGAGTCGCTTCTGAGTCTGTGGGTTCTCCAGGTAAAATGATACTAGTCTACCTGTTTTCTTCTATATATCTGCTAACCGATACCAAACTAATACATTACCTAAGTTCTTTGCATTAATGTGTTTCCACCATTGTTGGGATTTCTGCAGAAAATATACCTCTACTTCAGGGGAAACAAGTAAAAGGATACAATGCATATACAGATATACTAGTCACTAGAGCAAATACCATACTCCTCCCATGATACCGCCGTCTTAGAAGGTTTGATATACCATATTACTACTTATGTAATTACCATTGTGCCATTGTCTGGGATAACACTCTATGTTGTGTTGTGTTGTGTTGTGTTGTCGTCTTCAGTTAGTAGTGGTTGCACTTGTGGCAAAAGAGATACTGTGTGTTCTATTACGTTTAGGATTCATTTTTTTGGGGGTAAAAGAGTATAGAAATTCTGTTTCCAATGCCCAAATCTGTGTTGGTGTGTGATGATGTAGACCATGTTGGGGACCTATTCTATAATAACTTCTAGATCATAGTCCCTATCGAGTTCTGAGTTTAAGAATCTTGGTGTCGATATTTCTTGAAACCCACTTTGATACATAAATTTACAATCAAGTTATTTGGTTAAAAAATGGTGGAAGTTGTTTTCATCATTAACAATGTATGTGGGTATAGCCTTTGACCCTTTATAATAAGAAAATCAAATCAGAAGGGGAAGTTCAAACAAGGCTTTCTTCTTCTTCTTAGCAGAGTCAAACATGCTGATTGCCCGGTTAGTAGCAATGACTCAAAAAGGAGACAGGTGGCCATATGCATTGATAAAAAATCTTTGCTTCTGTCCTATATTATTCAGTAGTCACCATGGCGAAAAGAACAGTTTCATTATTTGCAGGGAAAAAAACGAACAGAGAAATAACAATTAGCTAAATAGAAAGAACCTTAATTGATCCACAAGGTCTCCTCCTTTACGGCATACTCAAGAGATTCAAGTTTGGATTCAAACAATCCCACATTGTTGCAGTACCAAGAAACATTCCTCCTATAGGAAAATAAGTCTCATCCTATTGATCATAGACACTAAATCTCCTTTTATGATTCTAAAGCCACTATGAACCATATATACAAAATTGCTAAGACTATAAAGGAAATACAAGAACCCACAAAAGCTAAAACCTGAAAACCAACCCCAAGTGATAAACGACTACTTGATGGTCACAAACTTGTTAGTACCGTGCCTGGCCCAATGGTGTCTGAGGTCAACAGGTTGAGAGAGGTTATAGCCTTCGCCTGCAAGCCTCGCAAGGAGCTTGACATAAGCACCATTGCTCATTTTTCTTCCAGCAAGACGAGCTCCACGCCTAGTGGTGCTCATGGGAAGTGGGTATGATGACATGCTGATGGTACAGCACGAANTCCCACATTGTTGCAGTACCAAGAAACATTCCTCCTATAGGAAAATAAGTCTCATCCTATTGATCATAGACACTAAATTCCTTTTATGATTCTAAAGCCACTATGAACCATATATACAAAATTGCTAAGACTCTATAAAGGAGATACAAGAACCCACAAAAGCTAAAACCCAAAAAACCAACCCCAAGTGATNCAAGTGATAAACGACTACTTGATGGTCACAAACTTGTTAGTACCGTGCCTGGCCCAATGGTGTCTGAGGTCAACAGGTTGAGAGAGGTTATAGCCTTCGCCTGCAAGCCTCGCAAGGAGCTTGACATAAGCACCATTGCTCATTTTTCTTCCAGCAAGACGAGCTCCAGGCCTAGTGGTGCTCATGGGAAGTGGGTATGATGACATGTTGATGGTACAGCACGACGATTGCCAACCGCCCATTCCCCATTTGTAGCAAACCCTTGAAACGCCTGTACATGAACATACAGGAGGAGGAACCCCAGAAGTATCGAAGCTTGAGATGTCAATGTTGATGTCAGGATTCTTTTTCTCGCGTTTTGCTTCGGGTATGTTCGGTGTTTTCTTTGGCTTGTTGGATGCAGAGCGTTTATTCCTTGGCGGTTTTGGCTTCAAAGCTTTTGAAGGACACTGATTCGTGGACTTCTGTTTCACGGTTTCCATATCCTTTCTGGATTCTCTAGTAGGGGGATGAAACAAACGAAGCTGAGGCACCATGACACCTTCAGCAGGATTTGCTTGAGAGAGTTGAGAAAGATCAATGCCTGTTGTTGTCTTTGGAACGGAGAGACAGGGGAGCCAATGAGCATTAGACGTAGGCAAGCCTGCGTCCTTGTTTGCGTTTGTAGCAGATAGCATCAAGTTCTGTGATGGATATGAATTCATCTTCTTGATAGCTAGTTTCAGTGGTAAGATCACACCCACACGTTACAGCTCCTACATTGATATCAAGAACAGATAAGATGAGCCAACATTTCGAATCAACAACTGAAACTAACAGTATGAAGCAACAACACAGATCCAAAAGCAAGGGAAACTATCAAAGAGACATGCTACATGCTCTATCCAATGCCCTTAATAGGGATATTAAGGAGGAAAGCAGAAACATAATCTTTAGTTTTGTTCCAGTAATAGTTTCTAATCAAAAGACAAAGGTTTACAACACAGAATTTGATAAGTATATGCCTAATTAAGCACACAAACTTGATCTATAATCAGAACACAGATATACGATCTAAAGCTTCTAAGACTAGTACATATGCAGAGGAGAAGATTTAATCTTTTGAAATTGTATTGAGTGAAAATTGGAAAACCCAAAAGAGTTTACGAAAGAAGAAGCAAGACCCATAAGCGGAAAATCTTAACTCGCAAACATCAACNCTTCAAAGCTTTTGAAGGACACTGATTCGTGGACTTCTGTTTCACGGTTTCCGTATCCTTTCTGGATTCTATAGTAGGGGAATGAAAAAAACGAGGCTTAGGCACCATGACACCTTCAGCAGGATTTGCTTGAGAGAGTTGAGAAAGATCAATGCCTGTTGTTGTCTTTGGAACGGGGAGATAGGGGAACAAATGAGCATTAGACGTAGGCAAGCCTGCGTCCTTGTCTGCGTTTGTAGCAGATAGCATCAAGTTCTGTAATGGATATGAATTCATCTTGATAGCTAGTTTCAGTGGTAAGATCACACCCGCGCTTTGCAGCTCCTACATTGATATCAAGAACAGATAAGATGAGCCAACATTTCGAATCAACAACTGAAACAAACAGTACAGATCAAAGAAACATGCTACATGCTCTATCCAATGCCCTTAATAAGGATATTACGGAGGAACGCAGAAACATAATCTTTAGTTTTGTTCCAGTAATAGTTTTCAATCAAAAGACAAAGGTTTACAACACAGAATTTGATAAGTATATGCCTAATTAAGCACACAAACTTGATCTATAATCAGAACACAGATATACAAATCTATAGCTTATAAGACTAGTACATATGCAGAGGAGAAGATTTTATCTTTTGAAATTGGAAAACCCAAAAGAGTTTACGAAAGAAGAAGCAAGACCCATAAGCGGAAAATCTTAACTCGCAAACATCAAGCATGCAAAATCAAAACGTCGACTAGGGTTCCAAGAGAATCATGCGCAGAAACAGAGTAATATCCGAGAACAGTGATCTTTCGGTAATACGTAAACAAGAAGAAATCGTTACTCGTTAGACTTACCAATGGCTATACTTCACTGCTAGGCTCGCTCCACTAAGCACTCTCTCTGACTCTCTCTCTCTCTGAAAAGAGCGTGACCTGTGGTGGACGAGTTTATTACTTTTAGCCTTAGGCCTTGAGAATTTCTAGGGCTCACCGAATTCTAAAATCCGTTCTTTTTTGCCCATGCGACTTTTATGTGTATAAAAAATTGATATCTTAAAACCTAGATATTTTTTTAATAACCTAAAACAAGACATTTAATTTTATCATCTAATTATGATAAATTCCAAGTTATAACTAACAGATAACTGTTGGAAAAACAGATTATTGAATTTTTGTGTTTTGCCTCCAAGATTTTTCTTGAGAAATTTGCTACTAAAACACTATTTTGAACTTGTCTATGCAATTTTAAAACTTGTGGCAAGGGTTTTGGGCACATGTCACATTTGGTGTATATAGTTTATCAACATTTGATGTAAATATTNATATCCGAGAACAGTGATCTTTCGGTAATACGTAAACAAGAAGAAATCGTTAGACTTACCAGTGGCGATACTTCACTGCTAGGCTCGCTCCACTAAGTACTCTCTCTGACTCTCTTTCTCTCTGAAAAGAGCGTGACCTGTGGTGGACGAGTTTATTACTCTTAGCCTTAGGCCTTGAGAATTTCTAGGGCTCACCGAATTCTAATTCTTTTTTCCCCACGCGACTTTTATGTGTATAAAAAATTGATATCTTAAAACCTAGATATTGTTTTAATAACCTAAAACAAGACATTTAATTTTATCATCTAATTATGATAAATCCCAAGTTATAACTAACATATAACTGTTGGAAAAACAGATTACTGAAATTTTGTGTGTTTGCCTCCAAGATTTTTCTTGAGAAATTTTCTACTAAAACACTATTTTGAACTTGTCTATGCAATTTTAAAACTTTGTGGCAAGGGTTTTGGGCACATGTCACATGACTCACATTTGGTAAATGTATATGTAGTTTATGAGTTTATCAACATTTGATGTAAATATTAAAACTTGGAATATGATTATACAATTAGATAATTTTGGTGATAGTAATATTTGAGAGTTTTGATTATACCTAAATCAAATTATCAAGTTAGACAAATATTGACATGAAGTGTTTGTTTCTCTTTATCATGATGATGATAACAAAAAAAAAAGAACAAGCATCTATGTTCACTATTTGGCAGGAGCCAAGTCAGGAGGAACAGAAGCAAGATCAAGCACCCAAGACTCTTTCAGTTCAGCAGCTCCAGATTCATCTTCCGACAGCTTCTTCGCTGGAATCTGATGAGAGAGCAATGCCGCAACATCGTCTTTCTCAACCCACCTGACTGCATTATACCCGTAATCTCGTCTCTTGAACAAGTTGCTACAATCGTTAACCTTCTCCAAATATGCCACACTCAATCCATACGCATCGCTATACATCGTCAAGCACACCACAATCTCATAGCGTCTGCTCTTTCTTCTCTGAAGACCTGTCTCTGAGTAGACCGCCCAGACCGAGCCTTTCCTAGGATATATTTGGTATACTTCTTGTGCAGCCCTTTCACAGTTGACAACGTGGGAGAATGGTTTCACTTGTTCGATCAAAGCTTTCTCTGAAACCCGGAACCTCCCACAAGACATATGAGAAGAACTGATCTTCATCCAAGAGATTAGTTTCTCGCTCTCAATATCCAACCAGCTGATCCATACCTTAAAAGGGTTCAAAGAGACAACTTCACTGACCAAACCGTAACTCCGAGGCATTTTGTCATCACCGCCATCATATATCGCCCAAATCTGCCCTTTCTTGAAGCTCCTCGGCATCCTGTCCTTATCAAAATTATACAATTCGGAATTCTCGTCTTCCATGTAGATTTCTTGACTCAACTTACCACGATCCCTCTTCCTATCAACCCGTGGCACATATTCTAAATCCACTATCTCAGTTAACTCCTTGAGATTCGTTGTCTTCTTCTTCTTCCTGATCTTTAGGGCTTCTCGTTTTTCATTCTCCTTGTTAGTACTCATCTCCCTCAAAGTTTCAGTCATGGAGACATCACCTGAAGATCTCTCCTGCGTTTCCCTTCTCAAGTTTTCTTCTCCAGTGCTATCTTTCACAGTGATTTTCGACTTCACTTTCGATTTGCTTTTCTTTATCATCGATTGCATTTCTGCCAAAGTCATCATCCCTTCATCTTCTTCATCCAACCTGTCAGATACATTAATAGCTTCTGCTCCTTCCTCTCTCATCTCCCCTGTCTCAGTCGCTTTTCTCAGACTTTCAACATCTCTACCAACGCGCTTCTTCCTCCTACTATATGTTATAATCTTGGAAGTACAATCTCCATCTTCACTTCCATCTCTACCCTCTTCTTCCTTCTCAGCTTCATTTGCCTCAAAACTATTCTTGCAACTAGGACACATCAAATTCTGCCCTAAATACTTCCTATCAAACTTATGCACCAAACTACAACCCGAACAAACCGTCGAAAACATCGTCGATTCAGCATCACCACAACCACCACTAACCATTTCCCCCTGAATCCTAATCCTAAACTTCATATCATACTCAGTCCTCCTAACCTTATCAGAGAAAACCCTAAAAGCCTCATTCAAAAGCTTGAATCCTTCCTCGCACCCCGAGTACGGATTCTTATCAGGATGCAACACCAAAGCTAGCTTCCTATACTGTTGTTTTATGGTATTGATGTGAGAGAAAGGCTCTACCTTTAGCACCTTGTACCATTCCGGCAAAGCTCCGGCGGTGGAGGCGGCTGAGCTGATGATCTCGAAGGCGGTGACCATGGCGGATAAACCTTCCGTGTTCGGAGACAAGCTGAGAGCTTTCCGCGCGTGATTCAGGGCCGACGTCAAATCACCTGAATTGAAACTCGATTCCGCTAGGGCTTTGTGGTGTATTGAGTCCTTTTCTACTTCTGAGTCTGATCCAGAGGCCATTGCTGTGTAGACGGAGACGCACAAAACAGAGAGAGACGCCTTCAAAAACTTTAACTTTGAAAGAGGGCAAAAGAGAGCTCACTGCATTTTCTCTTCCTTTCAATTCTCACCCTAATCTTTCCATTGTTTTTCTTTCTTACCCTATTATTTCTTGAAAATCTCTCTTGTGCCTAATAGTTTTTGGAGAATTCAAATACATCTTTTACATTTCAAATTTGAATTTCACAAATTGTTATCTTTTAACATATACAGTAGATTAGATCAATACAAGTACAGTATATAACCACATACATAAGATAGACTTCCTAACTAGTTTGGGCATAAATAATTTATAGATCATGTACACTAAAATATATGGTTTTATATATTGAGTCAAAGCTTTTAAAATGGATATACAATGAGTTTGTGAGGAAAAGTCACATTAGCTCTTTACCTATACATGTATATATTTTTTTTTTTGCAGTCACGTTATCTTTAGTTTTTACCTATACATGTATATTTTTTGTTTGCAAAAATAAAGCTTTCCCTAATTTCTACCAATGATTATCATCCTATCAATGTTTTTATAAGAATTAATTTATTGTTCATAACATTTAATATATACTTTTTCCAAGTACATTTATAACAAGATAACAATTATCAATTGGGGAAAACACTTCCTTTTAAATTGTGACATTTTGGTTGGGTTACAAAACTATTGACAGGCTTTACATGGGTAAAGTTCGTAAATAAGTTTCTAAAAGGGGTTCTTTTATAAAAACACCTAATTTAGGCAAAGAAGCAATTTTTATTCCTCGTGAACTCCACGCCCCCTTTCTTCTCCGTTAGGAAACACACAAACAAATCAGCCAGTTTTGTCTTGGTCAAGACATTGATTCTCTCCATCTCTGCAAATTTAAACTCAGAGATTCACACCGCATCTCAATTTGTGCTCAGAGTTTCCAAACATTACCGGTCGTTCAGGTATTTTTTGTCACATCTCCAAGTTTGTATCTTTGGGGTTAAATTTTAGCGTTTCTGTTCTGAATTCGATTGCATTTTCTAGGGCTTTTCGGGGGGGTTTTGCTTATACTGCTGAATTTTGTGTTATCGTGTTGATAAGCTACGACATTGTTTCCTGTTTCTGAATCCGGAGAAAAAGACTAGACCTTTTAGCTGTTGGATTATCAATAGATTAGTCTACGGTGCTTAGGAACTCTATTGGTCAACGAAGTCTATAACATCTAATTAGCTGGAATGTTGAATTGTTGGATGTG
>OVBW01001557.1:2477-13824 GCA_900406355.1 Erysimum pusillum | reverse complement strand
TTTTTTTTTTTTTTCCAATTCCCAGATGGATTCGGATGCTCGTGTGTGTTGATTATATAAAGCCAGCGGGATCGTCTCTTTTGATCAATTAGAGACAATAATAATACAATGTTGAAAAGACCTTGCTCTAGTGTGGTATTGAAAAGACCTTGCTCTAGTGTGGTATTGAAAAGACATCGTTCTAGTTTGGTATTGCTACCACACCATGTTGTAGAGCTCATCCTTGAGAGACTTCCTGCGAAGTCTCTGTTAAGATTCAAGTCTGTTTCCAAGAATTGGGAATCGACAATTGAGTCCCAAAGTTTCAAAGAAAAACAGTTGATCCGGTCACGAGGTCATCCGGATGTCATTTTTGTCTGCTGGGGCGAGATAGAAAAAGATGTAGCTTTCGATCGAAGGAGGAGAAGCTCACATGTGTTGTTGGAGTCGTCAATAATCCGTATTGTCAAGTTCCCTACGTCCAACACCATGATTTGCCATGGTAGTTGTGACGGTCTTATATGCCTCTTTTCTATGAACAGAGCGAGTATCGTGGTGAATCCCGCCACTAATTGGCATCGAAGTTTTCCTCGTTCCAATGTTCAAAAGCGAATGCAACGTTCAAAATTTTCATGTATTCTTGNCGGTCTTATATGCCTCTTTTCTATGAACAGAGCGAGTATCGTGGTGAATCCCTCCACTAATTGGCATCGAAGTTTTCCTCGTTCCAATGTTCAAAAGCGAATGCAACGTTCAAAATTTTCATGTATTCTTGAGTTTGGATTCGGTAAAGACAAATTCAAGGGCACATACAAGCCGGTTTTGTTATGTAATTCATCTGAAATATATGAGTATGACCTAGCCAACGCTACTACTACTTGTGAAGTTTTCGATTTTAGCACCAATGCTTGGAGGTACGTTGTCCCTGCTTCTCCTTATCGGATTTATCATAGGTATCAAAAGCCCGTGTATTTTGATGGGTCACTTTATTGGTTAACCGAGTGTGACGAAACCAAGGTTATTTCGTTTGATCTTCACACGGAAACTTTTCAAGTCATCTGTAAAGCCCCTTTTCCCCATGCACCTAGCGTCTTCGATGACCTCATGAGTGTCCTCTTGTGCATCCTTGATAACCGCTTGTGTGTATCCCAGAAAAACGGACTCACCCAAGTGATATGGTCGTTGGATTCTTCAGGCAGCAACAAGACATGGAAGAAATTGTGTTCGCTAGACCTCACCAATGACTTTTATTTTCCATTTTGTTCCCAGTTTCCAGTAATAGTGCCACTAGCGATTCTGGAGAAGAAAAAGTTATTGCTTGGTCGTGATGGCATACAGCCACTGGTGATACATGACCTTCATACCAAATCTAATGATATAGTCCTCAGACTTGGACGTTATGGATATCCTGTATATTATTTCGAAAGTTTGTTCTCTGTTCCATCAAATTAAGTTATTTGTTTCTCTTTTTCTTTGGTGTACCCATGACAAACCCTTGTAATTTATGACTTGCTGCATTTTTCCTTAACAAGGATGATTTTATTTGAGTTAGTCTGAGAGGCTAAGCGCATAAAACTTGGTCTCCTGGTTAAAACTTCATTTTGATGTACCTAAAACTAAGTGTGGTGTAAAAAATAACTATGGCAAAGACAAGATCCCAATTTGAAATTTTACCAAAAAAAAAAAAGATCCCAATTTGAAACATCTAAGTTTTGTGGGGTATTTTTTGAACAAGACTAACTTTTGTTAGCATAATACGTAGTCCGAGCTAATTTACTAAAACAATNGTGATGGCATACAGCCACTGGTGATACATGACCTTCATACCAAATCTAATGATATAGTCCTCAGACATGGACGTTATGGATATCCTGTATGCTATTTCGAGAGTTTGTTCTCTGTTCCATCAAATTAAGTTATTTGTTTCTCTTTTTCTTTGGTGTACCCATGACAAACCCTTGTAATTTATGACTTGCTGCATTTTTCCTTAACAAGGATGATTTTATTTGAGTTAGTCTGAGAGGCTAAGCGCATAAAACTTGGTCTCCTGGTTAAAACTTCATTTTGATGTACCTAAAACTAAGTGTGGTGTAAAAAATAACTATGGCAAAGACAAGATCCCAATTTGAAATTTTACCAAAAAAAAAAAAGATCCCAATTTGAAACATCTAAGTTTTTTGGGGTATTTTTTGAACAAGACTAACTTTTGTTAGCATAATACGTAGTCCGAGCTAATTTACTAAAACAATTCAGTTTTCTTTAGGGCAACTCATATCATCAATCTTTAAAAAAAAAAAAAACATAGAAAACATTTTGGTTGTCTTTTTTTGTTCGTGGAAAGCAAATTTATTTAATTATTATGGTCATTTTAGACAATAAAAGAAATAAAATGGTCTCATAATAATTTTGGGAAGCGNTGGACGTTATGGATATCCTGTATGCTATTTCGAGAGTTTGTTCTCTGTTCCATCAAATTAAGTTGTTTCTCTTTTTCTTTGGTGTACCCATGACAAACCCTTGTAATTTATGACTTGCTGCATTTTTCCTTAACAAGGATTATTTTATTTGAGTTAGTCTGAGAGGCTAAGCGCATAAAACTTGATCTCCTGGTTAAACTTCATTTTGATATACCTAACCAAAGTGTGGTGTAAAAAATAACTATGGCAAAGACAAGATCCGTATTTGAAACATCTAAGTTTTTTGGGGTATTTTTTGAACAAGACTAACTTTTGTTAGCATAATACGTAGTCCGAGCTAATTTACTAAAACAATTCAGTTTTCTTTAGGGTAATAATAACCAATTGATTAAACTAAAAAGACAACAAATTTGGTTAAGAGAGGCAAACTCATATCATCAATCTTTGAAAAAGAAAAAACATAGAAAACATTTTGGTTGTCTTTTTTTGTTCGTGGAAAGCAAATTTATTTAATTATTATGGTCATTTATTTTTGAGACAATAAAAGAAATAAAATGGTCTCATAATAATTTTGGGCAGCGTCTCNCCACTGGTGATACATGACCTTCATACCAAATCTAATGATATAGTCCTCAGACTTGGACGTTATGGATATCCTGTATATTATTTCGAAAGTTTGTTCTCTGTTCCATCAAATTAAGTTATTTGTTTCTCTTTTTCTTTGGTGTACCCATGACAAACCCTTGTAATTTATGACTTGCTGCATTTTTCCTTAACAAGGATGATTTTATTTGAGTTAGTCTGAGAGGCTAAGCGCATAAAACTTGGTCTCCTGGTTAAAACTTCATTTTGATGTACCTAAAACTAAGTGTGGTGTAAAAAATAACTATGGCAAAGACAAGATCCCAATTTGAAATTTTACCAAAAAAAAAAAAGATCCCAATTTGAAACATCTAAGTTTTGTGGGGTATTTTTTGAACAAGACTAACTTTTGTTAGCATAATACGTAGTCCGAGCTAATTTACTAAAACAATTCAGTTTTCTTTAGGGCAACTCATATCATCAATCTTTAAAAAAAAAAAAAACATAGAAAACATTTTGGTTGTCTTTTTTTGTTCGTGGAAAGCAAATTTATTTAATTATTATGGTCATTTTAGACAATAAAAGAAATAAAATGGTCTCATAATAATTTTGGGAAGCGTCTCTCTCTCATAACCTCTCAATGAAAATCTCGTCCAGGTTCGCTCTCATCTCCCATCTCCCTTTGTCAATTCTCATCTACGAATGTTCTGTTCCTTCTTCTTATGTAGTAATTTGCTGATTCGCATTTTTCTTCTTCTTTCCGATGCAATTTTCAGGTCCGAATTCACAATTGCTGGGCTCGGACATGGATTCTGATTGGGATCAGTGCCTGCTTTTGCTTTTTTAGGTTTCGGTAATTCTGTTGAGTACTACCTTCTGCTATCAATTCAGACCCTTGTCAATCGATTCTACAGCTTTTTCTGGGCTTGAGCGCCCAAATTTTTTTTTTTTTTTTTTTTTTTTTTTTTCTGGGGAAATTTGATTTCTTGTCTTCTCTCTGGAGGAATTTGGAGTGGCTGATTGCGTAAGTGGATACAAGTCTGGATTTTGGTAGGAGACATTTGCGTCTTATACAAGGAGGAAGAGACTATTGTTATTGTAAAGGTTTTTGCTTTCTCTAGAGTTTAATTCGGAAATCTGGAGTGGATGGAGAACCAAGAGATGTACCCTGATGAGCCTGCGAGTTCTGAGTTGGAGCCTCAGGAGATCATTTCTCAATCTCCAATCCAGGAATTTTCTGTGGAAGGAGGTGAAGGTGTGGTTTTTGCAAGAGAGGAGCCTCTTATTGGTACATCTCAACCGAGCAATTGCTGTGGTTGTAGTGCAAAGAAACTGAAATGCAGGGATGATGATCATCTTCTTGACAAAGGCAATCTTGGNGTCTCTCTCTCATAACCTCTCAATGAAAATCTCGTCCAGGTTCGCTCTCATCTCCCATCTCCCTTTGTCAATTCTCATCTACGAATGTTCTGTTCCTTCTTCTTATGTAGTAATTTGCTGATTCGCATTTTTCTTCTTCTTTCCGATGCAATTTTCAGGTCCGAATTCACAATTGCTGGGCTCGGACATGGATTCTGATTGGGATCAGTGCCTGCTTTTGCTTTTTTAGGTTTCGGTAATTCTGTTGAGTACTACCTTCTGCTATCAAATTCAGACCCTTTTCAATCGATTCTACAGCTTTTTCTGGGCTTGAGCGCCCAAATCTCTACTTTTTTTTTTTTTTTCTGGGTTTGATTTCTTGTCTTCTCTCTGGAGGAATTTGGAGTGGCTGATTGCGTAAGTGGATACAAGTCTGGATTTTGGTAGGAGACATTTGCTTCTTATACAAGGAGGAAGAGACTATTGTTATTGTCAAGGTTTTTGCTTTCTCTAGAGTTTAATTCGGAAATCTGGAGTGGATGGAGAACCAAGAGATGTACCCTGATGAGCCTGTGAGTTCTGAGTTGGAGCCTCAGGAGATCATTTCTCAATCTCCAATCCAGGAATTTGCTGTGGAAGGAGGTGAAGGTGTGGTTTTTGCAAGAGAGGAGCCTCTTATTTGTACATCTCAACCGAGCAATTGCTGTGGTTGTAGTGCAAAGAAACTGAAATGCAGGGATGATGCTCATCTTCTTGACAAAGGAAATCTTGCNTCTTGGCCAACAGAAGAAGCTTAATAGACAGGATAGAATCGAATTGGGTCGACTTTTCCAAGGTGCTGTTAGCTCACAGGATTGGCAACTTTCCGAGACACTCATTCATCTGGCTGATCCACAAACTTTGAATGATTTGTTGTGTATTAGTCTAGATTCTATTTGGTTCTTGACCACAGATCATGAGTTACGGGGAATCACGGGGTTAATTTCCAAGATCATATGTCATGGTGCTCACGACTATACTAGAGCTACACTTAGGACTTCGTTTCTTGCTTCTTGTGTCTCATCTTGCCAGAGCCGGACAGTGAGTCTTGCTGATACTGTAACTGTTATGGCTCAAAGGTACACATTTGATTCTCTCATAAGATGTTTCCCCTTTTCACATAATTATAATGGCAACGCAGTTTTGGATTATTAGACAATTGGGTTTCTGTTATGATTCCTTGTTTATTATTTTGCTTCATTCCTTCACCACGTCGCCTTCTACTTCTTACAGTGATTGGCCATCTGCAAGTGTTTTAGTTTGTTAACTTTTCTTAGAGTTGCTTTCTATTAAAAATTGTAATATCTCTTGTGTTCATCTTCCTCCTGCTATATGNATTATTAGACAATTGGGTTTCTGTTATGATTCCTTGTTTATTATTTTGCTTCATTCCTTCACCACTTCGTCTTCTACTTGTTACAGTGATTGGTCATCTGCAAGTGTTTTAGTTTGTTAACTTTTCTTAGAGTTGCTTTCTATTAAAAATTGTAATATCTCTTGTGTTCATCTTCCTCCTGCTATATGTTGGCTTAGCTGGTACGGGTGAGATACCCTTACTTTATAAATCCTTTTTTTCCTATCTCCGCATTTCCAGGTTGCACGAGCGTCTCCAAGAGTGTAACGGTGATGAGGTCCTCAAAGCAGAAGCTGGTGCCAAAGTTCAAAAGTTTACCGAATGGGCCCTCAAATGTATAGGTTTTCACTCCCGATGCCAGGGCCCTAGAGATAAAGCTAACCAAGACTCAGCTGCTGAGATCCAACTCCAGCTTTCTGCTTTCAAGATGTTCTTAGATCTTGCAGGAAACCATCTATCAGGAAAGGATTTCACAGAAGCATTTGATGCAGCTTGCTTCCCGCTTACGCTGTTCTCTACCTCGTTTAATCCTGGCTGGGCTTCTGGAATCTCAGCTACTGTCATACATGGATTGCTCGGTATGCTGGTGGAAGGAGGCGCAGATAACGTAAACCAGTGCTTCCTTGAAGCTTCTCGTTTTGGGAGCACGGAACTTGTGCGCCTCTTGTTGCAGGTAAATCTAATCCTTAATGTTTGCTTGCAAGTTTCTTTGTGCAATCTAAACTTAACTTTTTCCTGGTGCAGATTGCTCAAAGGAATAGCTTAGACGTGGATGTTGACTTAGCCCTGGGTTTTGCCTCGCATTATAGTAAAATTGAAACGATGGATTGCCTTGTGGAAGAAGGTCATGCAATTGCTTTCTTGGGTCCCTTGATGAGAGCAGCGGAGAGAGGTTGCATGCAAGTTGTTCAATGGTTTGTGAAAAGAGGCTGTCGTGAAATGGAGCTATGCTTAGCTCTCACAGCCGCCACTTCAAGCAGCCAGGTCAAAGTCGCTGCTTATCTCCTTCCTCATGTACCAAGACCTGTCCTCACTGCTCTCAGCATTGAAATCCTCAAAGCAGCCGGTGAAAGAAGTGGTGGTTCCCTCCATGGAGTAGAGTTTCTCCTTAAATCAGATTTCCTAGGGGACCTAGTAGCCACCTATTCAGTTGCAGATACCATTGCAAAGTCAGAAGATGAGTCTGTTCCTTCAGAACTGAAATCGTTTCTCCAGGAACACTGGTCAGAGGCTGCATTCAACCAAGGATTGAGGGAAAGCCGTGAAAACTTCATGAATTTCATGAGGGTTTTGAAACTTGGGGAGTCTGCAATAAGTTTAAAGGATCTCCCATCACCTTTGAGAGTTGCTATCGCCTACATGCCGCTGTACAGGGAGTGTGTGAAGGCGGGTGGGCGGCTGCTCTCACAAAAGCTAAGGGGACAGCTTGTGGAAGCCGCAAAACAGCTTCAAGGCTTCGATGTGGACACAGAAGAAGTAAAGAAAGGTCATCATCAGCTCATGGCCGTTTTGGAGCATCACCTTCCTCTTTTTTTGGTCAAAGCTTCCTCACACTGAGCCAGAATGGATTCAGCATCTGAGTTATTCGGTTAACCCAACTCGTTTTCTTAAAATAGTTGAAAAATAAGAAGAGAAAAACAAGCATACCACTAGAGTTTTGGATTCTGATCCAGGTTGTGAGATGCTGAAAGGGGTTTTGTACAAACTTCCTATGAGAATGTCATTGTCAAGTCTCTCTATTTCTCTGTCTTTTATGCATCCTAAACCATGGGAGATAATCAAAGCCTGTTATTTTATTTCATATAAATAAATATATTATTTCACTACTCTTGTCTCATACTCTTAAGTCTCCAAGTCACCTGTAACCAAAGCCTTTCAATTTTCACAATGTGTCCCAAACTCATCTAGTCTTGCTTCAAACCATTAGAAATCAATGATTCTATATTGATTTAAATTTATTTATATAGTTGTATGATTCTACATCAACATAACAATGAAAATTTTAAACATAACCTCTTACAAATAATTAAACAAAATCTCCTCTCTGTTTTTCTTTTCTTTAGGATTATCTTCAAAACAAGAAACGTTTACATATAAGTGGAAGAAGTTACATGTTTGGAATTAGAAGAAGGCATGAAAGCAAGAACCATAAGCAAAACCATTATCGCAATAGGAATCAAAAGCAGCATAAAAGGAGGAGGAGGCAATGGCGGAAGAATCAACGGTAAGATCAAGAGAGATGCTGTGAGACCAACGAGAACAACCATTGATTCTAAACTGAAGTAACTCGCTGATATTAGCCTCCTCGGACTGTTCTGCGACGACAATGTCCGAAAGAGTTCTTGTTTACTCATCATCGGAGCTTGAGTTGGTCCACCAAAACTCATGTTCTTCCGGTTATCTCTTCTCATGTCCATGACTTTGCTCTTGCTAATTGAACAATGCTCTTGAATGTTTATGATGTCGTTTTGTAGACTCGAGATGTCACGAATCATTTAAAAACAAGGCTTCTTTGCTTTTGGGTTTGATCTGGAATATCAGATCAACGTATCAAGAAACTTGAGCTTTTTATCTTCTTGTATCAATGTAGCTTGGAGGTTGAAGAACCCTGATGATGAAATTACCCAGAAACTTGAGATGATTCAAGATTCTATATTCTGAAATGCAGACTCAATCCGAGTTTTACAACGATTGATCTTGGCCTAACAAAGACTAAACTTTTCTTTTTTCCCGNCATATAAATAAATATATTATTTCACTACTCTTGTCTCATACTCTTAAGTCTCTATGTCACCTGTAACCAAAGCCTCTCAATTTTCACAATGTGTCCCAAACTCACTCATCTCGTTATGCTTCAAACCATAAGAATCATGAAACTATATTGATTTAAATTTATTTATATAGTTGTATAATTCTACATCAACATAACAATGAAATTTTTTAAACATAATCTCTTACAAATAAACAAAATCTCCTCTCTGTTTTTCTTTTCTTTAGGATTATCTTCAAAATAAGAAACGTTTACATATAAGTGGAAGAAGTAACATGTTTGGAATTAGAAGAAGGCATGAAAGCAAGAACCATAAGCAAAACCATTATCGCAATAGGAATCAAAAGCAGCATAAAGGGAGGAGGAGGCAATGGCGGAAGAATCAACGGCAAGATCAAGAGAGATGCTGTGAGACCCACGAGAACAACCATTGATTCCAAACTGAAGTAACTCGCTGATATTAGCCTCCTCGGACTGTTCTGCGACGACAATGTCCGAAACAGTTCTTGTTTACTCATCATCGGAGCTTGAGTTGGTCCACCAAAACTCATGTTCTTCCGGTTATCTCTTCTCATGTCCATGACTTTGCTCTTGTTGATTGAACAATGGTCTTGAATGTTTATGATGTCGTTTTGTAGACTCGAGATGTCACGAATCATTTAAAAACAAGGCTTCTTTTCTTTTGGGTTTGATCTGGTAAATCAGATCAATGTATCAAGAAACTTGAGCTTTTTATCTTCTTGTGTCAATGTAGCTTCGTTCAAGAACCCTGATGATGAAATTACCCAGAAACTTGAGATGATTCAAGATTCTATGTTCTGAAACGCAGACTCAATCCGAGCTTTACAACGATTGATCTTGGCCTAACAAAAGACTAAACTTTTTATTTCCCCCGCAGAGAGAGAAGATTCGATTGGTGTTTATAAAAGCTGCAAGAAAACGTTTTGATCAGTTAATCGTTATGATTCAATCAAAAACATGAGCAAAAAACTAATATTCAGAGGATGTTCAGAGAATGAATAATATTACNAAATATTGAGCAACGAATGAAACAAAGATGTTCAGAGAATGAATAAGAAAATTGAAAGTAAGTACCTTTTAAACCGTTAGAGCCAAACTCCTTCAGCGAGAAGAAGAAGAAGAAGAAGATGGGAGGTAAGAAACCAAAACTCTANAAAAGCTGCAAGAAAACGTTTTGATCAGTTAATCGTTATGATTCAATCAAAAACATGAGCAAAAAAAAACAAATATTGAGCAACGAATGAAACAAAGATGTTCAGAGAATGAATAAGAAAATTGAAAGTAAGTACCTTTTAAACCGTTAGAGCCAAACTCCTTCAGCGAGAAGAAGAAGAAGAAGAAGAAGAAGATGGGAGGTAAGAAACCAAAAACTCTGNAGGTGTTATTAAAGCTTAAATTCAGAGGAGGAGGAAGAAAGTTTCTGTTGTAAGAAAATGAATACAGAGAGGAAGAAATAAAGTGGGTATAAAAATGGTAAAAGATAATGAAGAAATAAATAATCTTTTGGGATTAGACTGTGGAATCAGAGAAGAAACAGGAAAGACAGGAAGGTTCACTGAATTTACAGATTTTTTTCTTTTTCTCAACATTATAATGTTTTTTTAAATCATACAATTTTATTTTTATTTTCTCTTTTGGGGTGACAAGTGTGAGAGGCAAGTTGCTGATTCTGGAAGGTCTGAAAAATTGAAATCAGATTAGAATATTTTCTCTCTCCCCACAATCACAGTGGTTCTTCTCCCCTAGACACTTTCTTTCCTCTTCCTTAAAGTTGAAGCTGACGTAGGATGGATTTTATTTGGGGTAACCCTCTGCCTGAGGTGGAGGTTTCAGTTTCTTTAATGGTGTTTTGGGAATATTCAATGGTGTTTAATTAACGAATCTCTAAACTTTAACAATTGTTCGTATATTGTAGTCAAAGTTGTTTAGTTGACAATAAAGAAAAAGCAGTCGTGATATTTCCTTCCTTAGTTGTATAGGCTTTTTAGTCTCGCATTTATTTATAAGATTTAAAGTAATCGTTGGTATTACGAAAACATATTAAAATGTTAATTAACCACTTGAGGTTTAGTTATAAAAAAACAAAAAAGCTTGTTGATAGTTCGGTCTTTGATGCAGAGGTTTTTAAGGTGATTACGTTTTTTTATGGTTGGACTGAATATTTTACATGTTCGTGATAAATGCATTTGATCATCGTTGGTAATATGTTTGTATACACACGTCACATCATATTGTCGCAGTTTGTGAACGTTTTTCAAATTAACAATGATCAATTTTTGTGACGAAGATCGTAAGAAAAGTTTTATAAGAAAACAAACAATTGCATCTACACAAAAAAAAAAACGAAAAACCAGCCATTAAATTTTTTACTAGCTAGAAACAAATAATTAAAGATCGATCTGTGTTCATGGCTGATTTTTTAAGTAATCACTTATCTGTGTTCTATATAATATCTGCTGTTTGTTTTGCATTGTTTCTTACATCACCATCATCATTCAGAGTTGTAATCAATTGAAACTATGGATGGGAAAACGTACTAATTAAAGATTCGATTCATCCGGCACTAAAGGTGAATTGAAGGGATAGCAATAATTAGTAGACTGAATGCGGTGAATTACCAATTTAATTTGACAAATATAATTCAACATTTATCGAAGAGACCGTATATATATTTTTTCATATATATAAATGTGGATTTATTAAATTTCCTACCTAATAATAATGTTGTCTATGAGTTATCGACCGATGATGACCCATATTGTTATTCCTCTCCTCGGCATTTCATGTGGTGGCTATATCATATTATCGTTCCTAGTGGGACAGTTG
>OVBW01001551.1:840-14558 GCA_900406355.1 Erysimum pusillum | reverse complement strand
TTGAAATCAAGAATTGTGTCAACTTATTCTGAAGTTTGGCTTTACTGCCTAGTTAGCTTTTTGTGAATGGCCAAACACATTGTTTCTGTGTACAAGTCACATCTATTGATGAAAAAAGATTTGTGTTCTCTGCAGATAGATGACCATTTTAGTTTGGATTGCCATCGAAGAAAAGTTTCCTACTCGAAGTTGCTAGACGGAAACCATACACTTGAGGTCTGCGCAAATAGGATGCATGGATTTGGCTGCAGTAGCTATAACTGGACTGTTGGTAAAGAAACTATTCTTACACTTCTCTGGTTCTCTTCCTGCATTTTTCTTGTTTAGCATATATCAAACTTGTTTGTCTTGTGCAGCTTCTCTAAGTATCCTCATAGCTCACTTTGTTGCAGCTAGCATACACATTTTCTTGTATCAAAAACCATTAATGGTCCTTACTCTAGCTGTAAAATTGTGTATGCAGATACAGTTTCTCCTACAGCATTTGTGACTGCATCAATGCCATTTACTAGTGCACAAAACGTGTCTGTTAATATTACTTTTACTGAGCCATGTGTTGGTGGAGGAGGTTTCGGCTGTTCATCTGTGAAAGCCTGCGACGTGAGTACGTAACCTTATTTACATCCATCACAATCTTTTGAGCCTTAATCTTCTGATTCTATACCCTTGACATGGTTTCAAATTATGTAACAGCTTCTTGTCTACGGTGCTGGCCAAGTTATACCGTCTTCAGTCACTGTTCTTGACCAATATCTCAGATATTCACTACTTGTGGGATTATCTCCTGATGCACAATATGGAAGGATTGTGTTGGTGATGAATAAGAGTGTTTGTTCTGATACAGCCGGTAACAATTTTAAAAGAGCTTTGGCTTCACGTTTCTTTGTCCATTTCGGTGAGTGGTTTAATTTACCCTTTTTTTTTCAGTCTGGTTTCGTTTAAGGACAATAGCTTCAAGGGATACTGATTTTGAACTTCTTGGCATCTAGATCGAAGAAATGTCTTTGTCAACCTAAGAACTCATGTCCCAGAGAAGTTACTTAAGCTAAACAACCAAACTAGGACGGTGCAGGCAACTAATGAAAACGACAAGTTGAATGTTTACTTGTATTTCTCGGAACCTGTACTGAATTCTTCAGCTGAACTTCTTAGACTACTAAGGACAAACCAAGGTGATTTGCTTCCTATTGATGGAGAAACCAACGGGAATCGTCGTTTTGCTTTTATGGTTTGTGCCTCTGCTGCTTTTTCTCTGCTATTGTTCTATTTCGTAATCTATTAATGTAACACTCAAACTCTTTTTTTTTCTCAGGTCACAAATACATCACCGAGTGCTATAATCACAGTGACCCTTGACTCAAATTCAATAAGAAGCAGACANATGGTTTGTGCCTCTGCTGCTTTTTCTCTGCTATTGTTCTATTTCGTAATCCATTAATGTTAACACTCAAACTCTTTTTTTCTCAGGTTACAAATACATCACGGAGTGCTATAATCACAGTGACCCTTGACTCAAATTCAATAAGAAGCAGACATTGGACACCTGCATCTCCAACTGCACCACTGACTTTTCTTTATGGTGAGTAAACTACACATTTGTNTCTGGTATGAGGACACGAAAGCACACCATCCCTGTCTCGATAAAATTCATGAAGCCAGTGTTTGGTTTTAACTCCTCATTTGTATCGATCTCAGGTGGATATCTTGAGAGGTTAGTGCTCTTGTGTTTCGTCTAACTTCTTGATTTTCTCATTCTCATAAAAAGTTCAGTTTTGATGCTAAGTGATGATTTACTTGGGACGTTTTGCTTCTTTTGTTTTCCACAGCTTTGAGGCACTGAGCGGAAGCATATACATTGTATATGTAAAAGCCAACACCAGTACAATTTCTGTTAAGATTCCTGAAAATGTTACTGAAGATGTTGCGGGAAACAAAAACCTTGCATCTAACATCCTAGAAGTGAAACATTGTAAGCATTTTTACCAATTTGTTGTAATTTGTTTTTTCTGCTTCTGCCAATGGTTCTCAAATGTGTACTTAATTGCAGATTCTGTGCCTATGATATCTTCTGTGATTTCTTGGATATCAACTTACATTTTCTTGGTGACATCTTTCGTTGCGGGACTCCTCACTCTTTCAACCACAAGCCTTTATTCTCTCGGCGCATTTCCAAGACCATCTCCTTATCTGATATCAGACCCTACGAGAAACCTTTTCGTATGATATTTTTTACTAATTTGTGAAACATTACATTTATATTGCCTTTGTTTTCCTGCAAATTACATAACTAGTCCAATGGTATTGTGTGCTTTGGTGGTTCTAATGCAGAGAACTGCATGTCACATTCAGTTTTTTGCACTCTCGAGATGGCTACCGGTAACATTGCCTGTTTATTACTACGAATTTGTGAGAGGGATTCAGTGGATAATCCCTTATTTTCCTCTCCCATGGGAAACTAAGCACAACGCACAGATCATGGTGGCCTCAAGTCCTTACAGTCGTCCACATTCATTCATTTCTAAAACTCACAACAACAGGATTAATCTGCAGACATCAACCAATGCTGAGTCAGTATTCGGATTGCCACTCACCGCGATGGAGTACAGATTATTCTTTGAGGTCAAATGAAACTATAAATCATTAACGCTTCTTCTTTGTTGCCTTTTTTTGTAGTACTATTTTGTTCATGTTTTGATGCTGTATGAGTGTTTACAGACCTCAAATCTTAAGCCGAAAGCAGAACGTGTTCTTGGTCTACCGCATCCAACAGTGTAAGTCACTACAATCCTCGTTTGTACTTCTTTCTATAGAGAACTTTGTGAAGATTATATTTCAGCATAAGTTGCTTACATTTAATGTAAGAAGAAGCCATAAATGTTTCTTCTTTCTTGTAGATGGAGAGATTTCTATAGGATCATGTTTTGGATAAGTATAATTGGGGGAAGTTTGGTACTATTACATATATTCCTTTCTCTGATACTGAAGTTCAAGAAAGAACACACTGAGAAGAAGAGGAGTTTTGGTGCGTTTGTCTTCCCAAGATTCGAGCTGTTTCTTCTCATTCTCGCCTTACCCTCAATCTGCAAAGCTGCGAGGAGTCTCATACAAGGTATTGTTAATACCAATCTTGAAAGTATATGTTTTAGTTGGAAAAATCTTTGTTAATATACATGTACTGACTTCTCTCTTCTCAGGCTATTTTAAACATCAAGGAGCTGCAGAAGCCAGTGTCATTGTTGGCATCCTTGTGCTTTGCGTGGTAGCTATTCTGCTTCTGGCATTGTTTATCTTCCTCTCGGTCGGGATAACGTTTGGGAAGTTATTACAGTATAAAGAAATTCATCAAGAAGGCCAAACTTTCCACTGGTACCAAGAACTCATCCGAGTGACCCTTGGTCCTGGTAAGAGAGGCCAATGGACATGGAAAACAGAGAACTCTGTTTATCTAACTAGGTTAGGTCCAGTTTTCGAAGATTTAAGGGGTCCACCAAAGTACATGCTCACACAGATTTCAGGAAGCAATTCACTCAAGCAACAGGATGATCGCATCATCGCATCAGATGATGAAAACGAAGATGCTGAAGCTCCTTGCATACAGAAACTGTTTGGAATCCTTAGGATTTACTACACATTTCTCGAAACTGTGAAGAGGGTGTGTTTGGGGATTATTGCTGGTGCTTTCTTGGACAATGAAACCGCGAAAACTCCCATAGTGGTCTTGTTGAGCATCACTTCCTTCCAGCTGTTTTTCCTTGTTCTGAAGAAGCCATTCATCAAGAAGAAGGTACAGCTTGTAGAGATCATCACTATAGCATGTCAAGTCGGCGTATTTGCCTCGTGTCTAGTGCTCTTGGCGAAAGACTTTCCCGAGGCGAGCGGAAACAAACTCGGGATATTCATGGTCATATTATTCTTGATTGGATTCATCACACAGATGTGCAACGAATGGTACTCATTGTACAAACAGACAAAGCGGTTAGACCAAATCAACAGATCCTTTTTGAGTGGTCTCAAGATGTTTATCATCGGACTTGCCGCGTTAATCCTGCCTCATAAACTGATGAAGAACAAGATCCCCGCGGCTCAACTAGAAGGAAGAAGGAGCAGCAATGGAGGCATTGCTTTCTCAACACCAGAAAACAGGTATTTAAATTCTTCCGGAAGCCGAAGCTCGGGTAGCTTGGACAAGCCATGGCTGAGACAGATTAGGGAAATGGCAAAGGCTAGCTTCACAAGAGACAGGAGCAATAGTAAGGTTCCTAGTGATCCTTCAGGTAGCAAAAGCGGTTGGAGCAGTAGTATTTGGGGAACAAAGACCAGTGGAAGCTCTTCTAAGGACTCATCATCAGATTACAAATCCAGACCTAAAGGACTTTACAAAGATTTAGAGGCCATTTTTGCTTCAAAGTGAGAAATGTCACAAAATTCTTGCTTGCTCTCTGTATTTGCTCTGTATCTAATAATCTTATGGGTTCATCAATACTATTGTACTCTTAAGGACTACTTCGTGATCTTTAATAATTAATGGGGTTTAGTAGGTATCGATACGAAGTATGAGGGCTGAATTCGCAATTAAAGAGAACATGTTAGAAACTGTCCGCGTCGCTGTGTTTGATGATTTCTTCCTATGAGGAGGCCTTGTGTCTTGTTTGGGTCCGATAAAATTCAAATCCGAAGAGACGAAGAAGCTTCAATCACAAAGACGAAGCTAATTTACGCATCGTCCAGCTTTTATCGTGCACCTAATTCTCAGTTCGCCGAGTTGCTTCATCTTTCTCAAGTCGATCAATTTCAATTTTCAATTTCTTCCGATTGGGGATTTTGGCTGTGCTTCGATCTGCACCAAATTGGAGTGCGAATCCGTCTCCGTTTCTTATCCATCGATCCGATTTTGTATAATTTCGGATTGATTTTGGTTGTGGGTTTCAAATGATCAATGGAGATGAGGAATCATCGAGAATCGATTCTCTAGATTTTTCTGATCAATTACTGCGCAAGGGAAGTGGTGGAGATGCTTCACCAGGTTCATCGTTACATTACTCGTCCTGTGGTGAATCAGAGTTTGACCGTTATTGTAGTGCCAATTCGGCTTTGGGAACGCCAAGTATGTGTAGCTCCACTGGACCGTTTCATGATTCGTTGGAATCTGAATTTGGATCTTTCAAGGGAGGTTTCTCGTCTGGAGATGCCTCTGAGTTTGAGAATTTTAGCTTGGGACCAAGTCTGTTAAAGCTTTCCTCTTTGGATAAGACACGATCAGGTGATCGAGGAATCCAGTTTTCTGATGAGGGTGGGTCTTGTAATGGTAGAATTAGTAGTGCACACGGGTTAAACACCGATATGATCCAAGAAACTGGATTTAGTGAAGACATGTGTGGTGATTTGGTGGGTGGTGAAGCTACAATTGATAAAGATGAAGTGGAAGGCAAGGAGATTTTGTGTAGATCAGATTCACAATTGCATACAAGTGGTATAGATAGAGATNGACCGTTTCATGATTCGTTGGAATCTGAATTTGGATCTTTCAAGGGAGGTTTTTCGTCTGGGGATGCCTCTGAGTTTGAGAATTTTAGCTTGGGACCAAGTCTGTTAAAGCTCTCCTCTTTGGATAAGACACGATCAGGTGATCAAGGAATCTCCGATGAGGGTGGGTCTTGTAATGGTAGAATTAGTAGTGCACGCAGGTTAAACACCGATATGATCCAAGAAACTGGATATAGTGAAGACATGTGTGGTGATTTGGTGGGTGGTGAAGCTACAATTGAAAAAGATGAAATGGAAGGCAAGGAGATTTTGTGTAAATCAGATTCACAATTGCATACAAGTGGTATAGATAGAGATGAGGGAAGTTCAATAGATGATGAACATTCTGATGGTGATGACTCACTTAGTGATACAGGTGATCATTCTCGTAAATATGTTCCACGGAATTTACAGTATATAAAGGAGCCTACAGATGAGAACGATAATCCATTTCTCATCAATTCTTCCATTGCCTTTGGTACAAATGATTGGGATGAGTTTGAGCTTGAAGCCACGGAACTTGTTGACACTCAGTTTGATTTCAGCGGGTTTGAGAAACATGATAAAAGGTGTACTGAAAGTGAAGGGACATCCACAAAATCATTTCCTGTAGCTTTACAAAAGCTTCCCGATGTAGCTCAAGCAGGAAAAGGGGAAGAGAATACAAACGTAACTATGAGCACTATACATGCTCCAGATGTAGGTGACTTCTGTGCAAATATTGAAGGTATAGATTTTGGAGACCTGCACGCTGAAGACAAAACCTTGGTGGTTCCTCAATCGCTGGTAGCAGATGAGTCTCTTCGTGACAGTTGTCTTAGCAACAATCAAACTGAAGATAGGCCTGCAGTCATGAATTACCTTCAGTCTTGTAGTGCTGACGACATCCTAGATATTACACCAATCGAGTTAGGAAACGAAGATCCTTCAGGTAGGGTTTGCGACCTAAATGGCGATGTTTATTCTGGACTACTTTATGAATCATCGGAGAATGGAAAACAGTCAAATCTATATGGAGAGTGCACGTCACAACCGTTGTTGGCATCTCGAAACTCGGATAAGCTATCATCTATAGATTCTCATCCTGTAACAAATGCCTTACAAGTCACTTACACACAACCTAAGGTGAGCTGCTTAATATATAAAACATTATTTACGTTACTTTTCTCTCTGCCTGTCAACTCTGCTTGTATTGTAGAATGTGTCCTTGGGCTATGTCCAAGTCTGTTGGATTTCCATGCTCTGTTTCTGGGTAAACAGTGCATTTCAAATTTATTATGCTCTGCTTCTCTCACATTTAAAGAGTGCAAATCTGAGGGTTTAACGGAATGTCATCCTAACACTGTTGTGTTCCTGNTTATTTACGTTACTTTTCTCTCTGCCTGTCAACTCTGCTTGTATTGTAGAATGTGTCCTTGGGCTATGTCCGAGTCTGTTGGATTTCCATGCTCTGTTTCTGGGTAAACAGTGCATTTCAATTTATTATGCTCTGCTTCTCTCATATTTAAAGAGTGCAAATCTGAGGGTTTAACGGAATGTCATCCTAATACTGTTGTGTTCCTCNACTGTTGTGTTCCTGTCCCCAATATAAGTCAATTGTTCGTTAAGAATGGTTCCTGCAATCTGTAAACGTCATGGATTCTACTTTATCTCCTTTTGATTTGATTCGTTTATTTTTGAATGACATTTATGGTTTCGAATTACTCATTTGCAGAAGGAGAACACAGAGCTTAACGACTTCTATGATGATTTTGTTCATGATATGGAAGAAATACTGCTCGACTCTGGTGAATCATCTGGGGCAAGATTTTCTAAGAATGACAAGATGTTCCAACTACAGCTCTCTCTGCCTAACAGGGATGGGGGGCAAACTGCTACAACGTCTGGTCTAGATGATTCATCTCCAGTAGTTTCACAGCGATTTAGGATTGATAGGGTTGAAGTTGTCGGGGTAAAGCAAAAGAAAGGTGATGTCTCGCTGAGTGAAAGATTGGTTGGGGTGAAGGAATACACAGTGTATGTCATAAGGGTTTGGAGTGGGAATGACAAGTGGGAAATTGAAAGAAGATATCGTGATTTTTATAGTCTATACCGTCGACTGACATCTTTATTTGCTGATCAAGGCTGGACGCTTCCTACACCTTGGGCCTCTGTGGAGAGAGAATCCAGGAAAATATTTGGAACATCGCCCAATGCCATTGCTGAGAGGACTGTCCTTATTCAAGATTGTTTAAATTCAGTTCTCCAGTCCCGGTTTTTTCCCACACTTCCAAGTGCATTACTTAGGTTTTTGTCCCCTCAAGATGCATATGCTAATTCTTCTGGGTCGGATTGTATAGTATCTCCAACAGGCTCTGCTGGCATCACTGCTGCTGCAACCAGTTCTTCGTATGGAAATACCATCTCTTTCATTGTTGATATTCGACCTCACAAATCAGTAAAGCAGTTGTTAGAAGCTCAGCATTATATTTGCGCTGGATGCCACAGATACTTCGATGATGGAGCCACTCTTGTGCGGGATTTTGTGAAAGCTCTTGGATGGGGTAAGCCTCGGCTTTGCGAATATACAGGTCAACTGTTTTGTTCGTCCTGCCATACAAATGACATGGCAGTTCTGCCAGCGAGAGTGTTACATCATTGGGATTTTAATCGTTATCCAGTTTCTCAGTTGGCAAAATCATATCTGGACTCCATACATGAGCAGGTAAATTTAGGTCTAGCAATATTTGGTGTAATATATGTCATTTTCCGGACACTGATTAACCTTGAAATATCTATTTAAATTTGATCTATTGATATTATTTTCCTTCCGCTCTTGCTGAGTGCAGAGGTAGAACACTTTCCTGTGTAAGATCTTACTGTCGGCTTGATATATGCATGCAATACACACGTTGAGTTGATAAATGTATATGCTTACATTATTTGCTCAATGCATGATGTCGTTTAAAATGTAGAAAATATTATTTTTGAGTATAGATATCACTGAACAGCTTAAAAACTAACAACCAACATAGATGTTTAATTCTCTAGCAATAAGCTCTAGTGCCTTTACTGTATAGCATGCAAGTCATTTAACTGCCTTTGTCTCATTTTAGCTTTTTTTGGCCACCAGTGTTTGCATTATGCATTTACTTATTAGCTAGCTCATTGTTCGAAGCTTTAAATATGACCTCATACTATTTGAAGATATGTTAATGTCTGTGACAAATCTTATTTTGCAGCCTATGCTTTGTGTCAGTGCGGTCAACCCTTTTTTGTCCTCGAAGGTCCCTGCACTCAATCATATTATGAGTATCCGGAAAAGAATAACCGTTATGCTTCCATATGTACGCTGCCCATTCCGCAAGACACTAAACAAAGGACTTGGTTCTCGGAGATACCTTCTTGAGAGCACTGACTTTTTTGCTTTGAGAGATCTAATTGATCTTTCTAAAGGGCCATTTGCAGGTAAATTTCTTTTCTTGAACCGAGATTTTAATTTCTTGTGTGTCTGCACTCATGTTGACACGTACATACTTTCTTTCGTGCGGGAAAAATGCTTGCACGTGCTGACATATCTTCTTTACTATTGCTGGAGGTTCTTCAAAGATAATGAAGTTAGATTCAGATTCCATATATCTCTTGCAATAGATATACAAGTCAAATTCTATGCTGCTACTTGTTCGATATTGAACATTTTATTTATTTTCTTGTATTTTTAACTTTNATACAAGTCAAATTCTATGCTGCTACTTGTTCGATATTGAACATTTTATTTAGTTTCTTGTATTTTTAACTATTATTCAAGAGATTTAAAGAAATTAACCTTGAACGGCAGCACTTCCTGCAATCGTGGAGACCGTGAGGAGGAAAATGCTGGAGCATATTACAGAACAGTGCCTTGTTTGTTGCGATGTGGGGGTTCCTTGTAATGCTCGACAAGCTTGTGATGACACATCCTCTTTAATATTTCCGTTCCAGGTGAGCATCTACATTATATTCGCAATGAATATGTTGCACATAAAAAAAAAAACAAAAAATATGTTGCACATCTCCTGCTCTCAGTTTTGGGTTTTCGATCACCAGCCCTGATGGCATTGGATTTTCTTTTANGGTGAGCATCTACATTATATTCGCAATGAATATGTTGCACATAAAAAAAAAACAAAAAAGATGTTGCACATCTCCTGCTCTCAGTTTTGGGTTTTCGATCACCAGCCCTGATGGCATTGGATTTTCTTTTACTTGCGTTTAAATTTCACTTGGAGATTTTATGGTCATTGTCAGTATTGCCACATCACTCGGATGTTATTTAATCCAATATATGTTGAATGAAATGATTAGCAGGAAGATGAAGTTAACAAATGCCGGTCGTGCGGTTCAGTTTTCCACAAGAGATGCTTCTCAAGACTCTCAAACTGCCATTGCGGAGCACAACTGAAGCCGAACAAGAGCTCTGGAAAGCTGCAAGTGCCGGAGAAGAAGACAGATTATGCATCTGTCATGCCTATGCGATTCCTCTCAGGTTTATTTGGAAAGACAAAAGAAGACAAAGAAACCACTATTCTAATGGGTTCGCTTCCAACCAATGATCTATAGATATGATTCTTTTATGTATGTGTGTAAACTTTGCCTTTTGTAATGTAAAAGCCTCAGCTTAATTGCAAGAAATCCAGTGAAATTCTTTTACTTCATGAGCCATATTACTCTAAGCATTATGAGCAAAAGAATTAACATATTATAGGCTTGAGCTTGTTGCTTCACATATTCGTTGTGTACCACGCAAAAGCCATGCTTAGAATGTTCCATCTTCTCCTGAGTTAGACAAAATTTGGCTATTTTGACTTTACATGAGATTTCTCTATTTACAGACAAAAATTANTTTGTAATGTAAAAGCCTCAGCTTAATTGCAAGAAATCCAGTGAAATTCTTTTACCTCATGAGCCATATTACTCTAAGCATTATGAGCAAAAGAATTAACATATTATAGGCTTGAGCTTGTTGCTTCACATATTCGTTGTGTACCACGCAAAAGCCATGCTTAGAATGTTCCATCCTCTCCTGAGTTAGACAAAATTTGGCTATTTTGACTTTACATGAGATTTCTCTATTTACAGACAAAAAAATTGNCAAAAATTAGAATATGTAGAATGTTGGTTACATCCAAGCTGCCCAGCCAGGGAACATATGGGATAAACGATCAGTGTCAATTGCATCTTGTATTAATTGCTGTGCCTACAAAGTGATAAGTGTTGCAAATACAATCAGTAAACTGTGAACCAAGAACGAGTTAGCTTTTGCTGTTTTAACCTTTGATTAATATGTCAAAAACTTTACCTGGCCATGTATGCTTCTCATCTCACCACCCTCGTAGCCATCAAGTTTTTGCTTGACACGCATCAAGGCACGTGTAGCATCCTTGTTTCCTTCGAATTCCTCTTGTAACCCTTCCAAGTTCATGCCATCATAATCTTCAGTTTCCTGGATCAAAGACCTTTGTGTGAGAAACGACCACAACATCTTCAAAAGGATAGATATCCTAATATTGAATTGGAATCTCGTATGGAACAAGACAATCATGTGGAACACAAAATTCTTTGCGTCAAGAAAAAGTCTCAAAGAAAGAGCATCAGAATGTCATCTATCTTAACAGCAGGTAAATATTCGTTCTGGCCTTCTCTACATGCAAGAATTTGTAATTAAGTTCACTTTATAAACCTTTTGCAGAGGCTCAATCACATGAATTTAAACTATAAGGGTACGAGGTACCTTCTGTCTTTGCAAAGCCTTTAAGGGGGACAAGGCCCATTTGTACAGAGGATCATGTATAAAAACCTGCAAAACAAGCGACCTTGATTATGCATTCAAGAAAGCTTTTATTCTAAAAAATTCAAAGTTAAACTTTCAGATCTGGTTACTTCAACAATTGTAAGCAGCGCCTCTTTATTTGTTCGCATCACAGACAGAGTTTCTTCACAACATCTCCTGAAAACGCCTTCTACTCCTGTGATACCCATTCCATCAATTATGTCTCTTGTCAGTCTGAACGGAACCTGTCAAATCAGAACTAAATGCACAAATGAGAATCGTGCAAAGATTATATATACTCACAGGACGACCAATTAAATATGNCTTTCAGATCTGGTTACTTCAACAATTGTAAGCAGCGCCTCTTTATTTGTTCGCATCACAGACAGAGTTTCTTCACAACATCTCCTGAAAACGCCTTCTACTCCTGTGATACCCATTCCATCAATTATGTCTCTTGTCAGTCTGAACGGAACCTGTCAAATCAGAACAAAATGCACAAATGAGAATCGTGCAAAGATTATATATACTCACAGGACGACCAATTAAATATGTAAAGAAAACAGATGGAAGAGAACACACCCTTTCAGGAGTCTTGAGCATTAATCCTTGTTCAAAGGCAACTCCAAGATCTATGTGGACAACTTCTGCTGTGGCTTGATCGATTAAAATATTCATGGCATGACGGTCACCAAGACCAACGATGTATCCAACCTGATAAAAATTCAAATGCCACATTTTCAGAAGGAGAAAACTAATGAACTTATGTATTCCAGATGTCCCAAGTACTGTAAGAATAGAACCATATCCAATTGGACGTCAATAAACAAAACAAAAAGAGGAATAGGATCCCACGCCCTTCTTCACTGAACAGTTGAGATTAAAAGGTTAGCCTGAACGACAGGCAGCTCTTAACAAATTTACGAGCATTTAAGAAAATTTCAAAATCTTCCTAAGTGTATTCCACTTTCTCTGACAAGTTTATTTTACGTCATTTAGTAGGGTAGGAGTGATTTTTTTCCGTTTTATATTCTAAACTATACACTAATTGAAAATCCCATTTATTGTAAACTGAAAGAGAGAATGAATATCATCAAAAAGGGATATACTTGCCATTGAACTAGCTGCAACACTACGTGTATAAGCAAGCCTCTTCACAAACCAGTCAGCAGGCTGCAGGAACTTTTCCAGGAAAAAGTAATGCATGACAGGCCTGCAAAAAGGGATGGATATGTCAGCCACCAACCAGTACTTACGGAGTAAGTTAAATTAACATTTCACAAAGAAAGAAACCTGAAGTTTTTGCAGACATCCATGAAAGCTTTGCGCTTGTCCTTCGCCTACAAGCCACCAGTCAATGTAGATCAATTGAGGAAAATTACCAGATGTCAGTGATGGCCAACTAAGAAGATCTGAGAAAGGAAATGAGCTTACACTCGACATATGTTCTCGGCATTTGGAATACTTCCAGTTTCCAATGCCATAACGACCATGAGCGCCCTCACTCCTTGAACTGTGATTTGATATGCAAACAGATAGTTTTGAACTGTCACAACTTGGAAGAGAGATTGTTGCACCATGTTACTGTAAATACTAGTCTACTAGACCAACCTTCCTAGAAGATAATCTCCAAGTGGAATTGTGCCATCGACCCACTCAAGAACACCAGCACTTGGAGTAAAAGGAATAACCTGAGAATATGTATATACATATATATATATATCCTTTATGAAGAGATTTCAACTTACTGAATGGATCAAATTTCTCTAAAGAAACAGAAAACCTCTTGTAGACTGATATAGAGATGTACCTTGTATGTGCGTACAGCCAGTCTTCTTTTCCATGTGTCCCGGTTATTGTGTAGAAAGGTATTGACGAGGCCAAAAAATTGTTCCATAACCTGAAACAAATGGTACACGCTCTGCATAACTAGACCATTGTATATGTAATCTTGGCTAGGTCAGCATATTTTCAATTTGCTGCCAGTACAGGGAGCCGTGCCAATATTACAGAAACTGCAAGTCAACTTCTGAAACTCTTACAGCATCTTGTCTGAGGTCATCATTTCCAGATTTCGCAAGTTGCTTATATTTTTGGCCATCAGAACCAAAGCATTCAACTACCTTTGGAGCATTTATACCGTTCATTACTCTGCATATCATCCAAAAGACATGGTTTTTCAAATAATGTACTCATCTAAACTAAACATGTAGAAAGAAATTGTTATGTTGATTGTCAAAGGATTGATTGAGCAGGGACTTACGTAACAGAATCTGATAAACCTCTGAAAAAAGGGAACGACCCTTCATTGTATTGGCAGCTACGATCAACAGGAATTGTAGCAGTCACTACGGGAACCTAAACTCAAACAAAAGCGAAATTTAATATCTGAACCAGAAGGAAAATG
>OVBW01001550.1:0-14561 GCA_900406355.1 Erysimum pusillum | reverse complement strand
TGCAAGCACCCTGTCCTAGAGGCTAATTACATTAGACATAGCAATATATAATAATCATATAATCTTCACTATTATCTAAGTAACCTGGATTCCAATAAATAAATCCAAATTCAAACATTCCAAACATGATGATCACCGACAAAACAGTAGCTGTTTCGCAAAACTAGGAACAACAAAACTAACAGCAACCCAACATTAATGGATTAGCAGAAGATAAAGAAAACAATTCAATTTGTATAAATTTGATTACAAGAGATGGATTCAAATTAGAAAAAACGCATAAAATTAGACACCGATGATAAATTTGAGGATGAAGAAAAGAGAATATTGAACCTGTTCATTGTAATTGTGCAGGTTGAGACAGAAATTGTGTTTCTTTCTCTCTCGCCGGCGTTAAGAACACTTGAAATGGAACAATGAAGATGACAGACAAACAAAAACAAAAGCCTCTATGCGACAGAGAAGGTCTTCTTCTCAAGCTGAGCCTTTGCAACGAAAGCAGTCTAAATTAAAAACAATGCCGTCTCAGTCGTAACAATCTTCCTCGGCCTTATTGTCAAATTTAAGACCTAAAGGAAGTCAACAAATCTCAGTACATTTACAATTCCCAAACACAATTTTACAATCCTTACCAAAACTACAAGTCAATCAAATAATCAACAAAAATCAACTGTTTGAGAACACAAACCTGTACAAATAGGAGAAGCCACGAGCTGAAGATGAGAATGTGTCGAGGAATGGAGGAAGAAGCCACGAAACTGAAGCTTATTCGTCGGAATTCGAAGCTTTTACGTCTGAAATCGATCAGAGAAATGTAGGGAACAATTTAGTTAGCTCGAAACTTGATAGCAATTGATGGCAATTGAAGATAACAACGACGAGAGACAGAGAACTGAAACGAACTTGAATAGATCGGCGAGAGATCCGACGAGATACAGAGAAAGAAGACGATAGGTTCAGTGTAATTTTTTATTTTACATAATGGTATTTTCGTCATTTTGATTAAAGTGCGTCTAAACCGGACCGGTATGTGGTGATACATGGATGAGAATGTGTGAATGTGTCTTGTAATATTGAAAAAAACTGGGTATCTTGAAATGTGTGAGCTATCTTTTATAGGTGGTTAGTTTCCTTTGTATAAGCTCTAGGACGCTGATATTTTGCACTTGCTGAGGACTAGAGAAAAGCTTCAAGATCAGCTTGAAGTGATGGACCAACGTTTGTGAAACGTAACACTTTCTCATTCATGATCTGTCTCGAAATGGTTTAATTTTCTCGTACATTGATCATAGTATAGCCTTAGGAAAATTTAATTTAGCTCTACTTGTTGTTGAACACTATAACGGATTCCGAATCAACAAAAATGGTACTTCAAACACTAACAAAACCCATAGGAAGAAGGAACTTATCATGTTTGGGTCTTTGTAATAGTTTCAATCGTGGATTTTAGAAATATCTCTGTGTGTGTGTGTGTGGCAGGTCTCAGAAGCAATCAAAACCGGAGCTAAGGTTATGAAGGACATCAAGATCAGTGCAGATGAAGTTCATGACTATGTAGAAGAACTTGAGGAAACATACATACATGCGATTAATCCATCTACTTTTATGTTTAGCTAGATTCTCTGTTATTGTAGCAGAGTCAGCTCCGTATCAAGATATTGATGACGAAAATATCCAAGTAGAATTACTGGAATTGGAGATGGAGCTTGAAAGCGAAACTTCCCAGGTCCGATCAGGGACTTCAGATACTGCAGATTCACTGACTGATAAAGCAAGAACAAGATGATTCAGAGTATTTGGTTGATACTGAGGCAACAAATTCCTCGCCGCCTTCAAGAAAACAGCGGCAAAGATTGGTCTCATGAAGCATACGATATGATACGCTTCTTAAGCGGTGAAATGTAGTGAGCCCCGTGGAACGCAGCTGCTCTTAGAGCATTCAGAGGTCCGAAATCCACTGAGTACATCTTCTGGATTCCATCTAGAACCGCCATCATTGCTATGTTTGCAGGTTTTCTCTCTGCTTCATATCGTTTGAGCAGAGTCGCCTACAAGTCAAAATGTTCAAGCAATCAATACTGAGGAGAGAAGAAAATAAAAATGTGGTTTAAGACTTAGAATACGAGCATATACCTCGCCTATATCAGTACCAAGAGCAATGCCTTCTGCTATAGCTTTGGAGAGAGCACACGCATCTGCAAATCCTAGATTCACTCCTTGACCAGCCAATGGGTGAACAGTGTGAGCTGAGTCACCGATGAGAGCCACACGCTTTGACACATAATCTTTTGCGTGCCTCAAGGACAAAGGAAACATCATTCTTTCTGAAGAAAGCTTCACAACCTTGGGAGGAATTTCAAACCTCTCCTTAGCAGATATTGTAACATTGCCTGTAAGCCAAGAGAGACTATCCCGTGAGCTTGTTGTCTCTGGATGTGGACCATATCCATAATCCAGAGCATCGTTTACAGCTTTGATGAAGTCATCCTCGCTCATCAATTTGCGATCTGATGCCTCTTTCGGGTCCATAGTCCATACTATGTTGCTAAACTTGTCACCAATGGGAAGAAGTGCGATGGGGCCATTGGGTAAAAACCGCTGCCACGCTGTGTTGTTTTCAACAGTGTGCTCAACAGTACAAATTATAGCGTTTTGTGAGTAGTTCCATCCAGTCGTTTTGATCCCTGCCAACTCCCTCACTCGCGACTTAGACCCATCTGCGCCTACCTGCACAAAAAATTTTAGACATCCTAAAATTGATGGGCATTGGAAATGGTTTCCACTCAAACCTATCAAACCGATAACACCTACCACTAGTTTTGCATAGACGTTATTTCCATCGCTTAGCTCCAGCTTAGCAAGGCGTCCACGCATAAACAAATCTGTTGCGGATGGTACTTCACCAAGACCTGTCAACGAAGAGCTAGGTAGCATATCCATCGAGTTTAACCTCGCGGGGTAAACAGTCTTCTGAAGATCTGATTCCTGCAAATATCAATCCCTCTCACTTAAGAAACTAGAAAACATGCCAAACTGATAAGTCTTTAAAGTCAAATAATCTGACTGAGAATTTGAAGAAGGGTAATAAGCAATTAGGACCAACTCCTCAAAATTACAGCACTCTCTAATCAAATAAGGCAGCTGGAGGTGAAGGTTTTGAAACGAGCAAAAAATACATGTGAAAGGCGCTTTACAAGCATGGGCTCAAATAACATATCCTTCTTAGAGAAATCTGATAGATTCAAATTACCTGTACACAAGATAGCTGAGAACTCTGAAGAACTTTATTCTCCACTACACACCTGGATCATGTGAAGAATGAGTACACAACTATTAACATCATCAAGGATGCAGATGTATATAGCAATATGCTTACCCCAAAACATCTTGATGTACATCATTAGCATTGTATCTTGTATATCCAAGGCCAGTGTAGTCCCAGACCTAAAACCCGAAAAAAATGACTAGTGACTTTTGTTTCCGTCTAGCAAATCACCATCAATATATGCAGATTCTTCACAAAGTAGAACATATATAAATCTGATTATAGTTTTGTTTTTAAGGTTAACCTAAAACTAAGGAAAAATACTTTATACTAACATAAAGGTATCAGACCAATTATGAGCCAAGATCAAAAAGTATGTTCCAACATAATTATAACCATAAATCTTTGACAGTGATTTATATGTGGTCATGCAGATAAAACCAAATCGTTGTGGTTTTCATTTTGATGCAGTTAATATATTTCAGCAGCCATCATATAAAAGCTTTAGAAGGAATGGAAGAAGTTCATAACTATTACCTGCATTTTATCAAAATACGCATGTCTCTGTTCTTCAATGTATTTCCAGGCACCAACATCTACATAATTTAAACCAAACACATGATTCTAATGCATGTACCATTACATTCCAGGCACTCATGGACTGAATCAGGTCAAAGACTAGCTCAAATCTAGGTTCAAAGTGGCAAAAACAGCATTGTAAACTTATGCTACTATTTAACAGTTCTTTTGTAGCCAAAAATTCACCCTATCTTGAAAGAATAATGCGCACAAACTGTGGGATGAAACGAGAAAGTCCAGAAATGTAATGTTACGTACCTTTGAGGAAGGATATTGTTGCAGGTGTGACTGTACTGACTCTAGGATCAGGTGGATGCCCTTTCTCTATGATATTTTTTCTCCCCAAAAGAGGATTATTATCAATAATAGCTACATTCAAGTGCTTTGTCAATGGCTTGCTTGCTGAAAGAATATCAACCATGTTGTCAAACGAACAACTACTCATTTAGTTGGCTGCACATAAATTATCGGTTAAGTAACCGATAATTAAGACTAAAAACCATTGCTTACCCAATGAAGCAGCTAAAGCGATTCCAACCATCCCACCACCGACAATAGCAATGTCATGTTGTTGACCATCGTCAGTAGAATTCCTTTTTGCACTACTCTCCTAAATCATTTACAAATGTAAATATAACTTCTCTAAGGTATACTTGAACATCCCATTTTGGAGAAGCTTTAATATCAAACAAAGGATATCACAATAATAATACTGATATCCCAAACATTAAAAACTACACTACATGACTACAGTGAGCAGAGAAGAGTAAATACCAAATAAAGGATATCACAATTATAACATCGATAACCCAAACATGATTAAACTACACTAAACTACATGACCACAGTGACCAGAGATGACTTTGGAACAGCTGCACAGAATTTCTGACATCATGATATAACAACACCATTAAAAAAAAAAAAAGTATCTTTCCTGATTCTTCCAAGTCAAGATATGCAAATTCACAAGGACATAAGAAGGTATCTTACATTGGAACCAGAACTAGAAACTTTATGTGTCACATCAGTTGAGCAAGTCCTCTGCAAAATCTTTGCTCCACAGACATTTGTCCTAAGTTTCCTTGCAAGCACCCTGTCCTAGAGGCTAATTACATTAGACATAGCAATATATAAATGATATAATCTTCAGTGTTATCTTCAGTGTAATCTAAGTAAGCTAAATTCTAATAAATAAAGCCAAATTCAAACATTCCAAGCCTTTAACAAGGTAACGTAACAGTTAAGAGATTGCTAAAAACTTGACAGATACCACAAACATGATGATCACCGTCTCAAATTTAAGAACAACAAAACTAAAAGAAACCCGACATTAATTGATTAGCAACAGATAAAGAAAACAATTCAAAATTGTATAAATTTGATGATTACAAGACATGGATTCAAATTAGAAAAAAAAACGCATAAAATTAGATACCGATGATAAAATTGAAGATGAAGAAAAGAGAATATTGAACCTGTTCATCGTAATTGTGCAGGTTGAGACAGAAATTGTGTTTCTTTCTCTCTGTCGCCGGCGTTAAGAACACTTGAAATGGAACAAAAGATGACGACAAACAAAGCCTCTACGCTACAGAGAGGGTCTTATTCTCAAGCGAGCCTTTAACGACGCTGTTTAAGTCGTAACAATCTTCTTCGGCCTTGTTGTCAAATTCAAGACCTAAAGAAAGTGCAAATTGAAAGTTTGTTAACTTTGGCTTTTTCCATCAGCCTGTGTGACGGACACGAGGATTCTGAAAAGCCAATCGTAAATTCATATACGACTCGGTTGAACCATAATTTAGGTCCGGTTATACAATAACGTAGTCATGAACCCGGTTGAACCGTATTTCGGGTCCGGACATAGAATAACAGAGTCATGAACCCGGTTTTAATTGGTTCTGGCCTCTTTCCTTCAAATTCAATTAGAAGTGGGCATTCGGTTTAAGCGTTTAGAAGCGTGAAATCGTGTCTCTTTTGACGCTTCCATGCTACATAGAGTTAAACTACTTGTTTGTTCCCAAATCCCAAGTAACAGAATAAGCATGAAATGGTTAACTATGGCCATATGCACATGTATTTTAAGTCTTCTTCCCAATTCTTTTTTAATACACGTGAAGGACACGACAGACTTATATAAGTTCTTTAAATGTCTCAAGCCATGTGAGTGCACAGAGTCCACTAAGAGTGTAATAGTAAACTTATACATAAATTCTTTCAAGGTCTTTATTTTAGTCCAAGTAATCAATAAAGTAATCAACCATGGTTTTAGGATAAAAACTTAAACGTCACAAACCAAAGATTAGGTAACCTCTGTAAACAAAACTGAATTTTATCTTTGAAATCTACACTTAGTGTAATATGTTAAATGCCTTGTTTTGTAGAATGTTAAACAAAACTGTCTTCACCTGCAAATGGATGTGCCTTTTGTTTTGTATAATGTGATCGTAACCTTCTTTGCCTGCACATACAACACAAGCGACATATGTAACACATCAGTAACTCACCCCACACTTAGCCTCCACACTTGTAATTTAAAATTGTTCCACATACAATAAATATAATTAAGAGCTCACTAAATTGTTCCATTGGTCTATATAGTCAAACCTTGAATGTTCAATCCAGTGGGCTGCATTTACATGTCATCTTCTTCTTTGTACACGCAGCCCCACATGTGTAACAGAACTTGTGGTTGCAATGTCTGTGAGGAACAAAAAAAGACAGATCATTAGAGTCAAAGAGTACAAATAATAACAAAATCAGTCTCAATAACAAATGGTCCAATACCTACCTGCAAGTAATGCGTTTGCACCCGCCATTTTGTTGAACCACGGTCGCACACTGTGGACACTTCATCCATCCCTCTGTCTTCACTAAAGACTCGAAAAGCGCCGCGTCAGATGTCAGGTAAGCCTCTGACTTCTTGAACTCATCGCACGTCTTCTTGTAGTGCCATGGAACATGACATTTTTTGCAGAAACACAAGCCGCACTCCACGCACTTTCGTGCTACTGACTTCTGCCTAGGATCAATGGAGTAGCCCAGTGCGAGATCGCGGTCCGACATCAAAAAGTTACAAGATGGCTTGGGACAATAGACTCTATCTAAAATGGGGATGGCCTTCTCTTTCTTGCGGTGGATCATAAGGTTAATAGCATTATCATCAACAATACCTCTACAATCCTCTAGCACAAGTTCTAACTTGCAATCTGGGTAAGGGCAGAGTACCGTGTCCCCTCGTGCTAGTTCGGATGAGACACAGTCCCTTATGCACGTATAGCAGATACGGTGGAAGCAACCGCTCACCTCAAGTTTGTCACGAGGTGAAACGTGATCATAGCAGGCTGGACAAGTCTCATACTCGGTGTTGGTATCCATTGCTGGCCGGGCCCGTGACTTGTGTAGGAAAACAAAACAAAAGTCATTAACATGAGAGAACAAGACTACACACGATCATTGATCTCTTGCTCTACAAACAGATTCAACATCTCTAGAGCAAAAGTGCAAAACAAAAGAAGACGCGTGAACACAATCATATGTGATACTTTATTGGTTCCTTAAGACTCGGACTTTATTCACTAACGAAACAGACTTATTTAGCTAATGACTCAAAGACCAATTCAAACACCAACAAGAACACTATGAAAGATGACGTAAAGAAAACGGTAAGAACAGTAACAAGTAAAGGGAAGCAACATACCTAGATCACCAGAACTCAAGCAAAACCTTCAAAAACGACCTTCCTTGCACAGAAAGTAACCCTGATTCAGCTCAACTTAAAGTCTTGCGAGAGAAGACAAGAAGGAAGCGCTTCTTTTTGTAAGAGAAAATTAACCTAATTATCAAGAACAAGGGTTATATAGAGATTAGAGATCGATGAATCGCAGAGGAAGAAGAAAAGCAAAGGAGGAAACAATGAAAATTTGTTTTAGGGTTAAATTGAAAAAGTGTCGTTTTATAAAAAATAAGTTATGGGTTATGAAAAGGGCCAACCCTTTTGAGCCCTGTTACACATCACGGAGCCCTAAATGGGTTGGGCCGGCCCTTTTTAAGATCCTTAAATCCAGCACAAACCCATGTCGTTCACACGAATCAACCAGTTCAATAAGTTCATCATCAGATTTCAACTCCGTCGTCGAACCCAGTCACTGTTGGAGATCCAGACACCATATTAGGTAAACCATTCGAAGACATAAGGAAATTTTACAGCTTAGGGAAAGAGTTAGGTCGAGGACAGTTTGGGATAACGTATAGGTGTAGAGAGATTTCGACTTATGCTTGCAAATCGATACATACTTAAGAGGAAGTTGATTAGTAAGCAAGACAAAGAGGATGTGAAGAGAGAGAGATTCAGATAATGCAGTATTTGTCTGGTGACAAGCTAATATTGTTGAGATCAAACTCAAAGGTGCTTACGAGGATACACAGTCTGTGCATTTAGTTATGGAGTTGTGTACTGGTGGTGACTTGTTTGATAGGATTATAGCCCATTAGGTCGATTGTGAATGTTGTTCAGATTTTTCATTTCATGGGTGTGATTCATCGAGATCTCAAGCCTGAGAATTTCTTGCTCTCGAGTAAAGAGGAGAATGCTATGCTTAAAACAATTGGTATGTCAATGTTCGAAAATCTGCGTTTCTTTTGCTTCGATCATGAGCCAAAAGTGGTGGCTGATGTGCCAATGCATAGAAGTTTCCTCGTCTTCATATAATAAAGTTTGGCCTTTTAGATAGATTCTTAGCGCATTGTTCTTTGGATGAATCACTAAGGTATTTGATAGCTTTGGGTCTGGCTTGGGTTTGGATTCTTTAAGATTTGCTTGAGTGTTTGGTTATTGCTTCTTTCATGAGCAAAAATTGGCAACTTATGTTCTACTGTAGAGAGATAAGATTTGCTTGAGTGTTTTGTCTGTGTTTGTCGAAGAAGGTGCCCTACAACTTTGAGCATATTCTTTAGCGTTTTTAGGAGTTTGATAGTTTTAAATTTGGTATGTCAATGTTTTGAATCTATTAGATTGTCTTGCACAATCGAGAATCTGCGGTTTTTTGCTTCAGTCAGAAGCAAAATTGGTGAATTATGTTCCACTGCACAGAAATTTCCTCTTCTTCGTATAAAGTCTAGCTTTTCAGACATATTCTTAGCACATTGATCTTTAAACGAATCACCTTAGGTATATGATAGTTTTGGCTCTGGCTTTGGTATGTCAATGTTTGGTTATTGCTTCGTTTATGAGCAAAGTTAGTCACTTATATTCCAATGTATAAAGATAAGGTGCAAAATGTAACTTTCCGCAAGATGTTTAGTATAGAAAATGTGTTTTTTTTGGAATCTGCTTTAGATGGTCTATTTATCTAGATTGTGTTCTCTGTGATATTGTCTACTATGTCAATTTAGTTAGTTTGATTCTTATATCATATAAATTGACGTGCCATTTGTGAAATCAATCTACAGGAAAAGTTTACCGGGATATAGTCGGGAGTGCTTACTACGTTGCACCCGAAGTTACGGGAAGGAAATTGACATTTGGAGTTATCTTGTACATCCTACTCAGCGGTGTACCTCCTTTCTGGGCTGGTAAAGAACCCTTTTAAGCTAAGCAGATTCCTTAACTTGCTCTTCTTGAGGTTTGATATTTAATCATATGTTATATTGTAGAAAACGAAAAAGGAATATTTGATGAGGTTATAAAAGGTGAAATTGATTTTGAAAGCCAACCATGGCCTTCGATATCTGAGAGTGCGAAAGATCTTGTCAGGAAGATGCTAACCAAACCAAGAGACGAATCACTGCTGCACAGGTTCTTGGTAAGAGAATCTGAATACCCTTTTTTTCCAATATTCAAAGGCATGATCATCATTCTGTAGGCCCATCTCCAGAACAAGATAGCGAGTCCGTTGTTTAGGTCTTAAAAAGAGACTGGTGAATGTGGAGTCTTATCTTGTTCCTGTCCTGTCTTTGAGTCTATAGTGGTCCTAAGTCCTAACTAGTAATACTTTACTAATATGTAGCAATCCTTATGGTTTATAGAACATCCTTGGATCAAAGGCGGAGAAGACAAGCCTATTGATAGTGCTGTATTATCCCGTATGAAGCAGTTCTGACTTCTGTGCTATGAACAAGCTTAAGAAGCTAGCTCTTAAGGTAAAGAATAGCTTAAATCTTCTTGAAAACATCGTTCTTTATTTACTTAGCTGTGCATCTTGTTTATTGTCTTCCCATCTCTTTGTGTTCTCTAATCAACTGAAACAGCTCATATCTACTGGTGTCTGAACTTTGCATCGTGTTTGTGTGTTTGGTTTTGCAGGTTATTGCGGAGAGTCTATCAGAAGAGGAAATCAAAGGTCTTAAAACCATGTTTTCGAATATGGATACCGACAAAAGTGGTACTATCACTTACGAAGAACTGAAAACAGGACTAATTAACTAGACTTGGTTCTAAACTCTCTGAAACTGAAGTCAAGCAACTCATGGAAGCTGTGAGTTATCTTCAGCATATCTTGATTTTGTACTATTCCACATCCGAAATCTTGATAAAAACTTGAATCACATAATGATTAACTTTTCAGGCTGATGTGGATGGTAATGGAACAGTTGACTACTTCAAGTTTATCACTGCGACAATGCATAGATACAAATAAGATCGAGATGAGCATGTGTTACAAAGCGTTCCAACATTTTGATAAAGACGACAGCGGGTAAGCTTCTTCCATTTTCAGGACCATTTCTTGTGTCAAGATTCGAATCAATGAGGCAGGCACTAATGGCATTTACTTGGTTATACAAGAGTCACATAACTAGGGATGAGTTGGAAAGTGCCATGAAGGAATATGGAATGGGAGATGAAGCTAGCATCAAAGAAGTTATATCCGAAGTTGATACCAAAAATGTAAGTCACACCTCTCTAAGATAAAAGCAAACACCAAACCTTAAACCGGTTTCTTGAAACCTTGTAATGACCTCTGTGTTACAGGATGGAAGAATAAACATTGAGGAATTCTGTGCGATGATGAGAAGCGTTACCACACAGCCACAAGGGAAACTCCTTCCGTTTCATCGATCAAAAACAAAATCCCTCGTCCTCCTTGTTTGTTTCCCACCTGAAACATAGATCCAACCCGTAGAAGAAGAGCTAAACCGGGAAAAACCGAGACGAGAGTAATTTATTCACTTGATACTGTGTTTGTGATCCTACGAGGTTCTTTAAGTTTATATGTCATTCACAAGAAACAAATTTTGAGATCAAGTACCAACTGTTCCGCGATTTCGATCTTGGTTTGGTTACATCACACTTCAAATAAAAATAAGGAATAAACCCACTCGAAAGGAAAATATATTCATTACAAATGTTTAAATTTATGGTACAAAATAATGATGAATGATGAAAGAAAAAGAAAAAAAGAATCAAGAGCTAACTTGCTCTGCTTTTTTACCACTCTTTTTGGGTTTTTGTTTCTCTTGTTTCCTTTTCTTTGATTCAAGACTAACCCAAGTATAACCTGTAGGTATAGCAAATGGGTCTTGTAAAGTTTTGGACTTACTGCTTGAACCATCTTTGTTTGATCTTGACCGACTAAACCACGAGGATGATGAGTTGGTGAAGTCACTTGTTGCAGTAGCTGGACTCTCATAGCCAGAAGCAGTTGGACTCGAAAGTGGTGTCTTAAACTCATCTACAGACTCAATTTCTTCAAACTTTGTGAATGTAACAAGAACTTTAATCGTCGGTACCACCGGAATCGCAACCTACATTTTCACAAACAATCTCAATGATCTTGAAGAAACATTAGATTTGCTCTGAACTGATCTTGAAGAAAGATTAGATTAGCTCTTAACATACCTTGACTGGAAATGTTCCTGAAGGAAGTTTTGTGGTGAGAAGTTCTCTGAGACGACGAATCGCTTTGACTTTGTTTGCAAGTATGTCAAGCAAAGGAAGAAGCTCTTCTGTTTGTAATGGGAAGTTTGGAGATAGCCAAAGAACAGGACGTAACCCTTTCTTGTATTCGCTTTCTTGGTGAGTCGTCTTACTAGAGACTAATGATGGTTTTGGTTTCCTATAATGTTCATTATCTACTGAGTGTCTTCCTGGTTTTATCTGCTGATTAGACTCTCCCAAGAGATTACTTACTTTCTCATTCACACAAAGAGAGCTTCTCGGTGGCGCGTATTGAATTTGCTTCTCTTGTTTAGTCTCTTTCTTTGATCTCCAACCTCCTAACCACCCTTTCTTCTCTGCTTTCTTGTTCGACTGACTAAAATCCGCGGTATGAACCTCAGTACCATCGTGTTGATGATTATTATCGATGAAACCATTCTCACCATTTACATTTGGGAATTCTGGTAAATCCAGCTTAAGTGCAGCCTCTAGTTGCTTTTGTTCTTCATCTGTTAGAACATCGCAAAGATCATCATCGCCTCTTTCTACACCACCGTTCTCAACCGATGCACCGGGGACTTTTCTAGACTTAATGCTAACAACCACATTGTTCATCTCATAGACCTTAGCTTTCCAAGGACCAACCATCTCACTCTTCTCCTGTCTCCTCCAATTAGTCTGCGGAGTCAGAACCGCTTGTGTCACATCAATCCCGGGTCTAAAGATATTACTCTTACACATTGCAGCTACTTCTTTCTTAACTTCTTCTTCTGATGGAACTCCACAAGCACCATCCAATGCATTCACCACTTCCTTATCCTTATGATTCACCATATAAAGCGATCCACGAGCAACTTCACCATCTTCTGACCCATCACCAAGAAACAATATACTCTGATCAGACCTCTGAATCTTGAACCCATCAAAACCAGCCATAGTCATATCCGCTCTCAAATTCGATCCCACTTTCCAAACCTTGTAAGTATCAGACGGCGCAACCTTAGACACAAAAGGCACAACAGAGCTCTCAAAGTGAAAACTCATCTCCAAGTAAAAATCTTTCATCTTACTCATTGTAACTATCAACCTAGGTAACCTCCTACACCATTTAGCCCAAGCTAAAGGCTGATAATGCCGGACTATAATCATCGCTATCGCCTCTTGTCTACTACAAACCGCTTCCTGCAAAGCGTTCCAACCGTCTTCATTCTGTAAAGTCCAATCAGCTCCAGCCACCATCAGCATTTCAACTGCTGTTGAATCACAGAGCTTCACAGCTAAATGTAAGGGCGTGTCGCGGCTTGGAACGTCTCTTCTATCGATTACAGCCGAAATGGCATCGGATTTAGCTTCCTCAGCTAATGAAGCTGCTTCTGTTTGAATCTCACAAGGATCTTGAGGCTTTGGGAGAGAAGACAGTATTGACTTAAGACCAACATAGTCTCTAGAAGCAACAGCTCTATGTACAGAGCTGTGTTTGTACTTGGAAACATCAACGTTCTCCATGTGATCTCAAATCAAAGTCTACAATTTCAAGTCCTACAAAAGCAGTAAATAGATCAAAATCTCAACCTAATTTTAGATTCAAAGTCAAACTAAGATCAAGAAACCATTGGAGAAACAGAGTTAAACCCTAATTGAGATCTTGAGCAGATAAAACAGAGTTTAATTTTGCATTGTGGGTTCAAATCAAGAAATCGAAAGATATATCTATGAAAGTTTTTACCTTTTTGTCTTTTGTCAACTTCTAACTTTCTCCGCAAGAAAGAAAATGACGTCTTACTTACTCAATCTTCTCAATTCTCAAGCTTTGAATCTTTGGTTGGTTTGAAGCATTCACTTTTATGATCGAAGTATCTTCTTTAATCTTTCTTCATCTCTTGTTTGGTCATAGGAGAGAAGTTGAAAGAGAGATTCTTGTGATCTAATTACAGATCAGACGCATGTGGGAGCGTGAAACAAAAAAACACACAGAGAGGATTTAGGAGTAGAAAGAAAAGAAAAAAAATCAATCTCGAGATTTGTGAGTGTAGAAAATGAATAAAGAAAAGAGCAATTGAATCAAGGGAATAGAGAAATAGGCAAAAGAAAATTTTAAGCAAGATTGAAAAATTAAAGATTCGAAGATGAGAGAAAAGGATATAAAGGAATTAGTCGTGAAGATGCAATGTGTTTAGTGGGAGGGAAGCAATTAAAGCCAAACACAAAAAAGTCACATTTGACATTAAAATTTTATACCTAAGTATCATTTTATAAAAAAGTCATATACAAAGTGTCATTATGATATAAGGAAAAATATGATAAAAGTAAATAATTAATACTGAAAATATATATTTTTAATTATATAAACATATTTTTATACACAAAAGGATAAAAAAAAAGATGGAATTGAGAAGATTATTTACTATTTAAAAGAAAAAAAACCTTTAGATTGATTATATGTACATTATATGCCACTAGACATATATGGGCAATTCTCTATAATACCACTATTTTTGTTTTTTGGACAAAAATACCACCAATATAAAATAAATTTTTTAATTTTTAAACTTTAAATTCTAAATTCTAAACACTAAACCCTACCCCAACCCTACCCCATAAATATTAAACCCTAAATTGCAAAATAATCAACCCAAACAAAAGATTTAAAATTACATACTTATGAACAAATAGTGGTATTTTTGGAAAGAAAACTTTTTTAGTGGTATTGGAGGGTATTTCTCAACATCATATAATCTATAAGAATAAAACAAAAAAGTTTCTTAAAATTCTGAAAAAAAAATATATAAAAAAAACTTGATGTTACAATTTAAGAAGTTTTAGATTGCTTAATACAAAATTTTA
>OVBW01001546.1:4445-14572 GCA_900406355.1 Erysimum pusillum | reverse complement strand
AAAAGCTCTAAGTCTCTAAGAAGAAGAGAATGAAAGCCATCAAGTTAGTTCTCCAAAAATAAAAAAAGTTTCAAAGTTGTATCTATTGGGAACAAAAGAAGGCAAAATAAAGAAATAGAAGAAAGAGCTAAGTGTTTGAAGTGAATTTTTCCCTAGGTGACTAGATATAAAGAATTGATGATCATGAGGTTGATGTTTGAAAAGAACATAGTGTCTTATGTTTGGGGTTGACTAGAAAGGAAGTAGAACTAGGAAATGCACATCAAAGGCGGGTAGAACAACAAGAGTTAAACTTTGTATGCATGAATTGTTCTTGGTCTTAGATGGATTTCTCGATTGTCTAGCATTCCTTTTCTTGAGAGTAAGCCACCAAAATATGATATTCTCGAAACCACCTCTAAAAAGCCTTTACCAAAACCGATTGAGAATGATTCACTTGCCATTTGCGAGACCGCGCTAAACTCTTAAATGAATGTGAAAGAGATGTTTCAACTTGATTTCGAGTCTTTGCTAATACAGTAGTTAGATATTGAAATAGATTCATGCATTGGAATGAGTATGAAGAAGTACGAATGAGTATGATGTTTGACTTGAGCAACTTTGAACTATTTTCTAGGACTTTGATTTGAATCCTTTGCTTGACATTTTGTGGTTGTGAATCCCCTTCTTAACTCTTTCCTCGAATCATTCCTTTGTTGTTTACTTGTGGACAAGTAAAGGGCAAGTTTGGGGGAGTTGATATCTCATGATTTTGCAGGTTTTAGCTATGTGTTTTCACTTGTTTTTGTGTATAATCATTGCATTTAGTTGCATTTAGGATTGCATTTGCATATCATTTTGTTTCTCTAGGTGTTTGGAGTGGAGATTTGGAGATTGAAGTGATTAGAGGTGACTTTGAGGCAAAAGAGAGTGAAAGATGCTAGTGAGTGAAGGGAAGATCAAGAGAGAAGAAGAGGAGAAAAGAAAACCAATCACAAGACATTTATTTTGTAACATACCGGGTTTAATCCGGTTTGTCTCGGGTTGACCCGGTTTGATTCTCTTTGTGCATTTAAACAAATTTGAGACATTCCAAAACCTAAGTTTTCTTCTCTAGAGTTGGATTTTAGATCCAAAACTCTTCTTTTGGTATTTTTGGATTGATCTCAACATTTATGCCACTTTAGTGAAGGATTCTTCATCTCTATCTTTTATTTTTATGTTTATGTCTTTCTCTTTGTTTTTCATTATGTTCATTTGTTAGTCTTTTTGTTGGATCATGTGTTATGCTAGATTAGGATGATTTGATGGTTAGATGATGATGATCTAGGTTGTTTATTGTTATATCCTTCATTTAGGTTGATCTTAATGCTAGTTTTGAGTTGATCACTCGAAATCTAGAGCTTATACATTTCTTGCCCGGAAGGTGTTCGATGAAATGTTTGAACCAATGAGCTTTACATACCTAGCCAACAGGAGTTGATGATTAGGGTGTCTAATGAACTAATTGGACTTGTTATTAATGCTCATTGATTATCTAATTGCAAATGGAAGTTTATGATAATTAGGTGGTTAGTGAAGTGATTAGTGCCATGGAAGTGGATTAGTCATATTTGTGAGTTCCATGTTCTAGGATGGTGCTTAATTAAACCTCTTGAATCATTGTTTGATTGCTAATTCATTCGCATGATAGTTAAACCCATGATCCAATGCTTTCACTTTATTTTACTTCTTGCATCTTTTTATTTTTAATCAAAACAAAACCAAAAAATCATTTGCTCTAGATTAGTTTGAATCTCGCATCTCCAGTGTTGTAATCTTTAGTGCTTGTGGTTCGATAAATTTAGTTGGGTGTAATACACTAAATTGCAACATCAACATTGAAGATATGGGTATTTGAAGGGGTAGGTGATAAGGGTATCACTATGGAAGGTGGTAGCATAGAGGAGAGATAATGGGTGTGGAAGAAAATTTCAGCACAGTTCCAATATATAAGAGTCAATTATTTGTAATCTTATGACATTCAATCACCAGATATTTAATTTCGATGTTTGGTGGCTTAGTGCAATAGGTACAAGTTTGAAATTCTTGTGTGTATAAGACTACGAGAAAATTCGAGTGTGTAATCCTAAATTACTCATGATTCATGAATCATGATGATATTTTGTTTTGCACGTAATCATAGTTGGAGTCTTGGAGACTAGTTTAACCAGACATTTGATAACAATTATAATGTATGTGACCAATAGACTTTAAGCGTGACTTTTAAAGAAAGTAAGAGATTCAAATTTTCTAAAAAAAATATACGGTAAGCCAAGTGGTATTTAGTTTGGTCCGGACAAACGACAAGTTTGTTAAGTTCTATGGGTTTCCAACTCAAAACCATTGGCAATGAGTGGAGTGACCCATATCTCTTATACATTACTTATGATCCCCTCCAACTTCCGATGTGGGACATTATGTCCTAATAAAGTTGTCCATGAACAGACCAATTGACTGCTATAAAGACAACTCATGTATGCGGTACGGGTTAAAAAATCTTAGACAATAATCGAGAAATAAGATGCTCGCGGGCCGTGGCGAATAGTTTCTTACTTTCTTACAAGAAACCTTTATTGGCTGATTGCGCGTGTCATTAAGTAGCAATCCCGGTCTGTTCTTGTTCCATTCAATCCTAGAGTGGTTCGGGACGTTACAGTCTCCCATTATTTACCACCGCGTAGTGACGTTTTTGGCAGTAAAAAAAAGGTAATTGGGCTTTTATTTATGGGCTTTGTAAGTAAGCCCAATTGATTAAACCCTAATTAACATAAGAAGCCCAAAGCGACAAAACACCGTTTCTTTCTGATTCAATTTGACGTCTCTTCGTTTTTACTTAAAGAAACAAAGCTCCCGCCGCCGCCGTTTTCACCGACCACCACCGTAGGTTTGAATACAAAACCCTAAGTTTCTGGCTCTTCAAAATTTAACCTAATTTCATTGCAAAGTTTGTGTCTTTCCCAATTGACTTCGATTTGTTTATTCTGTAGTGAAGGATTCGAGCAATTTAAGAACACCTAAATGAAGGAACCAGAGACTCTCGGCAAAAGAAAAGCAGAAGAAAGCTCAAAGCTTTCTGATGAGACTCCAACGCCTGAACCAACGACGAAGCGTAGAAGCCTTAAACGTGCTTGTGTACATGAAGTTGCTGTTCCCAATGGTTATACACCAACGAGAGAGGAGACCATTCATGGGACGCTTGATAATCCTGTCTTCAATGGAGACATGGCCAAGACCTATCCTTTTCAGCTTGAACCTTTTCAGAGCGTATCCGTTGCTTGCTTGGAGAGAAAAGAATCGATTTTGGTTTCTGCACACACTTCAGCTGGTAAAACAGCTGTTGCTGAGTATGCTATTGCAATGGCGTTTAGAGATAAGCAGAGAGTTATTTCTTCAGGCCGTAGGTTTTTTAATTTCTTCATCGCAGGTATTGTTCTGGAAACCCTAACCCTTGATATAATTTCGTCTATTTTCTTTGATCTCCTTGGGGATTTTTTTTAAAGTTTTGGCTGGATCATCTTCGATTTTTTTAAGTTGGCCCACATAGCTGTGAAATTGTCAGCTTTGATCATATAAAGTATCAGTCACATTAGATTCATACGCCGTTTTAAGGTTTTCTGAATAAGTTTCATTGGTTTAGCTATTGATATTCACTTAGATTTTTTTGGGTTTCATACATCTTCTTGTTATGTTTATCAGTAGATTGCAAAATTCAAGAGTTGTTGTTCCATGTATATTGTTTTGTATTTTGTAGATATATGCCCAGAAGGCAAAAGACGTCATCCTCTTTCTCAGATAAATCTTTCAAGAAATTACAAAATTTGAATCTCGATGAGAAGAAAAAGAAGAAGGAGAAGAGGCTTGACCTAGTTCTTGACTTGGACCACACGCTAATCCACTCGACTCGAACAAGCTGAATCAAGGCTAGATTTATGGAGAATCAACAAAGGCCAATCCAATGAATATATCATTGAACTTCGACCTTTTCTTCATGAATTTCTATTAGAAGCCAAGAAGCTTTTTTTTTTTTTTTTTTTTTTTTGGTAAAAGCCAAGAAGCATTTCACAATGCATGTTTAAACAATGGGGTAATCTGATTACGCACAGACCGTGTTGATGTTGATTGATCCGGCTTTGGAGATCGAGTCATAACCAGTAAAGAAAGTCCTAATACAAAGACACTTGATCTTGTTGTGGCTGACAAGCAAAGAGTTGTAATTGTGGATGATACNTTTTTTTTTTTTTTTTTTTTTTTTTGGTAAAAGCCAAGAAGCATTTCACAATGCATGTTTAAACAATGGGGTAATCTGATTACGCACAGACCGTGTTGATGTTGATTGATCCGGCTTTGGAGATCGAGTCATAACCAGTAAAGAAAGTCCTAATACAAAGACACTTGATCTTGTTGTGGCTGACAAGCAAAGAGTTGTAATTGTGGATGATACGAGTGATGTTTGGCCTCATGACAAGAGCAGCTTGTTGCAGTCTTGCAGATCACCGAGAATGAATATTTCAGAGACGGTGATGATAAAACAAAGTTGAAATCTTACCCAGAAAAGAAGACAGACGAAAGTCAAGACAACGGATCATTGGCGAATGTTCTGAAATTTCTCCAAGATATTCACAAAAGATTCGAAGAAGAGTTAGATTCAGAAGACTTGAGGCTGTTGATACATGATCCTTGCAGACAAGGCTGCTTCTGACTGAATGTATCTATTTAGTCCAAAACGTTACATTCCTTAAAGTATTTGTAAGGAATCATTGGATTAGTTTTAATTATAGTTTATTGATTCGCATTAGATGATTAATTCCATGATCATTAATTATATTCTTCCAATTTTTTTTTTCTCTTCTCTGTTTATGTGAAGATGATAATCACTAGCTAGCATGCAGAGATGGTGTTTGATCTATATATTGAGTAGTAAATCGTCTTTCTTCATAGGTTTTTTTATGTTTTAATGTCCTTCATTGAACCTCTGTGATGGTGTTTCTTCAACTGTGTAATGATGATTCTGACGCGCTTGAGCCAATGTTGATTATTGTATTGGTCGAGATTGGTTATATATGCTTGTGGTTTTGATTGTTTATAAGTTAAATTGATAAATGCGTCTGATATGTTCAATGTTCATTGGAAAAAGAACTGTAAAAGTGTTCGTCATATATATGTTAGCTAAGAATGACACTGGAAAAGAAATGATTTTCTTACCTTCTTGAATGGAGTAAATAAAAAAGGCAAAGTTAAGAGGTGGACATGAAGATTGGGACAATCTAACCCTCATGTAGATTAAAATTCGTCCTCGTATTGCAACAATATTAGATAGTGATGGTAGAGGAAGAGGAGCTTTGTAGTTTTAGCCAAAAGAGCTACAAGCCTACAACTTCAAAACCAATTGGTTCTTCTGTCGGTAAAGGTTGCGGCGTCAAGTTGATAGAACTAGAGGCTGAATATCTTTTGAGGTTCGTCAGTCTAACAGTATAGGTAAACCTGCTTTTAATCAAAGTTGAAGTAACAGATAAGGGTATCACTATGGAAGGTGGTAGCATAGAGGAGAGAGTGGGTGTGGAAGAAGATTTCAGCACAGTAACCAATCCCTAAAAAGAGTAAATTATTTGTAATTTTATGACATTTAAATCACCAGATATTTAATTTTGATGTTTAGTGCAACAGGTACAACTGAAAGTCTCGTGTGTATACTACGAGAAAGTTCTAGTGTGTAATCCTAAATAACTACGTACTCATGATGATACTTCGTTTTGCTGCAGGTAATCACAGTTGGAGACCAGTTTAATGGAGACCCTGTAATCGTAATTAAGAATCCAGATATTTTACAGCTTTTGCAAATTGACTAATATCTAACAGATTCGGACTATATGAGTTCTTGACAAACTTTTTAGGTAACTTATAAGGAAAGTAACAAAGAAACTTATAAAGAAAGTCAAAGATTCAGATTTTCTTAAAAAAATATACGGTAAGCCAAATGGTATTAATTAGGCCTTGAATGGTTGCACCGTATGGTGCACACCGGACTGAAGTCGGACTAATGCGTTTTTTTTTTTTTTTTTTACCATTCCCATAAGTTAAGTGGAACATGTAGATTGGGACAATCTAACTTTCAGGTAAATTAAAATTTGTCCTCGTACTGCAACAAGTAGATTAGATAGTGATGGTACATGGAAACTTTGTAGCTTTAGCTAAAATAGCTGCAACTCCAAAACTAATTGGTTCTGCCGGTAAGGGTTTGCGGCACCAAGTTGATAGATTTAGAGACTGAATCTTTTGAGGTTCGTTCAGCAGTAGGTAAACCTGCTTTCACTCAAGTTTGAAGCTAATGTTTGATTATATAATAGCTAATGGTTGAGAGATGATTGATACCGAATTAGGAATACTTCCCCAAGGATCAATTTCTCATTGATACTTGCATCATAGTTTATTTTTAATCATGGTTTCCTATAATTGATTCCTAAAAGGAATTTTTAGCTTTTTTCTTTACCATCCATAATGGTTTCTCAGTGAACTTTGTTGTTTAGCTCTTTGCTTATATATTTGCTTACTTAATATTGTGATTTCATTACTTATTACAAAACAGAGAAGTACAAACACTAATGAGTTTATGGAGAAACATTTGACAAATACATCACACATACATAGGCTTCACAATTCACAAATACTTAAAGTACTATAAGAGATGGTGTTCAACGACCAATTATGGTGACTACTCTGGGCTTATATTGATAAAACGTTTCCATGAACCATTCGTTTTTATGTGAAACGAATATGTATCCAATCACCAATCCGCAAAAGACACCAGGTCCAAAGGCTATTGCCGCTGCTATCCAGTTAATCTTTAATTCTTCTCGCTCTGACAATTCATCGGGTTCTTCTAGATTGGGGACATGAATCTTTTCACAGATTTCTTCGAGACCGTAGAGTTTGGGATTGCCCATAAATGAAGAACAATTTTGTGTTCGAAACTGTGTGCCTCGCGGCACTGGACCTTCGAGATTATTCTGGGAGAAGTTCATGGTTGACAAACTAGAGAGGCTACCAAGATTTTGAGGAATTTGACCTGACAGCTGGTTTTGGGATAGATCTAGTTCCTCGAGCTTTGTTAAATTTGCCAATGATTGAGGTATACTGCTTGTGAATGCGTTACCAGACAAATTGAGAAGACACAATTGTTTTAACAATCCAATAGAGGCAGGGATATTTCCACAAAATTTGTTTCCTGAAAAATCAATGGCTCGAAAGTCTATTCGGATCCGCTCAAATTTTCGATATGCTCCTTTTTGCACCATTTCCATCGAATTATAGGTAGGAGTACCGAACGTCGTTACGTACATGTACGGCAGCTCCCACCCCAATTGGTTATCTTCTTCAATTGATGTGGTGATCATGTTACGCCAATTTTGAAAATAGAAAGACGGCAAGGTTCCAGTGAAACCATTAAGTGATATATCGATGATTCTTAAACTTTGGAACCCAATGGAGACGTTGGGATGATACAACGGCCCATAGAATTCATTTGATCTAAGGCTAAGGACGCTTAAACGTGGCAAAGAACTCAACCAAGATGGAAACTTGTCTTTCATTTTGTTTCTTTCCACGTTCAAATATTCCAAACTGCTACAACTGATCAATGATTTAGGAAGTTTTCCCTCTAACTGGTTGGCGCTAACGTCAATTGAAATAAGCTTGGTAGCATTGACAAATATGTCTGGAAGAATTCCGCTAAGACTATTGTTACGAAGACTTAGCACTGTAAACCATGAAGAGTTCTTTGAACATGACGGAATTGAGCCGTTGAAGCTATTGTTGGAAAGATCTAAGAGCCCTACATAACTCATCTTGCAGATCCAATTCGGTACTTGTCCATGCAATGAATTCGAACTAAGATCCAATATCCACATAGGCATAAATTCATCAAAAAATTCCCATGATTTTCCGAAACTGCTAAAAGAGTTGTGAGAAAGACTCACAAGCGACAATCTCCCTAAGGAACCTGATATTTCCCCTTCTAACTTATTGTTGGAAAGATCAATATTTCTGAGCTTGCTTAACTTTGATAGACATCTAGGGATTGACCCAATGAAATTGTTGTGTTGAAGATCTAAATCTCCAAGTTGGAGAAATTCACATGTAGATTCGGGTATTTGGCCGGTGAGTTGGTTATGACCAAGGGATAGACGAGAAAGCCTAGACAATGAAGATGCATTCCCAAATTCCACTGGTCCCTTGAATTGGTTATTCTCCAAGGTAACAAATTCTAATGAAGGAATTGTGAACAAGGATGTAGGAAAAGGCCCGGAAAATGAATTTTCTTTCACCTCAAAATTAACCAGGTTGTGGAATCCAATCATATCACGTGGAAGCATGCCACTGAAGTTGTTGTCGTTAAGCTCCAAGCGCTTAAGTTGGGTTAGATTTCCAACTGAAGCTGGAAATAGACCAACTAATTTGTTATGCGAAAGCACAAGATCCGTGAGATGAGAAAGGTTTCCTAATGATGAAGGAATCTCTCCATAGAGCTCGCAACGAATAAGGGATAGTTCACGAAGATGTTGGAGTTTGAAAAGACTGCTATTTGTTTTCAAAGAGTTGTTGAGATAGACAGATTCAAGGACAAGCGAAATTACTTTGCCAGATTTAGCATTGCACAAGACCCCCTCCCAAAAACAACAATCACTACTCTTGTTCCATGAACTTAACGGTGTACCATAAACATACGGAAGAGCTGGAAACTCACCTTTGAATTCCAGAAGAGCATCCCTCTGGTCGTGATGGCAATGGTGGAGCGTAGGAGAAGCAATAGTGCATAGTAGGAGGAAAATCAAAGAAAAGCAATAACAAAAGCAACGGCTCCGAACCATCATATATATATATCGTTTTTTTTTTTTTTATGGAGTAATAGGTTATGTAATGATATGTGGCTTCAGTCTTTTAAATAGAAGAAACTCATTCATTAGTGGAGAATGGAGATCTTTACTTGGCAAGTCTTGCCTCAACACGTCAGATTTGGTTGATTTGTCAAAGTCTTTTCAGTCTCCGTTAATAGGTTTCAAATTGTTGTATATGCTTTAGAGACTTATCAGTATGAATAGAAGAAAAATTTCTGCAAGAAATGTTTTTGAAATGAAAAGATAGTAGGTTGGGGACCATCGATAGAAGAATACACTAATAATTTCCAGAGAATGTTCAAAAGTCTCTTTCTTTATGAGGTGATCTATAATATTGAAGAGATAAGAGTATTTTATCTTTACATATTCTCACCAAACATCAAGCCTTCTGGACTAATCAAATTTCTACCATCAACAAACATTTTTCTCTTTCTCTGTTCTCCAAAGTCCCAGACCTTACGTTTTACTAGTCTATCACATCTTTTCTCCAAAGAAAAAGTCTATTTCTAATCGATATTATCTCGTGCTATGTATATGATTAAATATTAATTATTTTTCTAAATCAATATAGTGGATTAATGTTATTTTATGGTTAAATATTCCTAAAATTACTTGATCAGAAGCTGTAGGTGTCCACACATTGTTATTTTCTTATTGACGAGTGTAATTTTCTCTTTTGTGCTCAATATAATAGACACAGAATATACCACTCACATGCACACACTCAAACACAACATGTATTCGTGCGTCATCGTCACCGAGTGAAAAAAATTGCCGTTCTTCTAAACCCAATAAAAAGCCCAAAAGTTCTCAAAAAAATTGGAGCCTAACCTTTATTAGACGCATATTTACGTTTCCATCAAAGATAATAACATCTCTTTTTGCCAAGTAACCTCTTGAGTTCTCAAGCTCCATCACCGTCATCTTCTCTATTTCACGCCGTAGGTTTTTTATTTCTGTATCGCAGGTATTGTTATGATAACCCTAGCCCTTGATTTAATTTCGCCTATTTTCTTTGATCTGTTTGGGGATGTTTTGAATTTTGGCTTGGTCGTCTCGCGAGTTGGTTCGTAGTTTCCTACTATTGAAGCAAACATCTCAAGCCCAACAAGGAGACAAACAAGCCCAAGATACAAGTCCGTATAACTAGGTTTCTAGCAAGTGATTATATAAAGTACGGTTTTCGAAGTTAGTAAGTCACGTGATTTTGACACG
>OVBW01001543.1:0-14603 GCA_900406355.1 Erysimum pusillum | reverse complement strand
TATTGCAGACTCTTTAGCCAAACAGGCTCTTCTTGCTTTTGTACCTGCTTTGTCAGGCTCTTTGATTTAATGAAATCTCTTTCGTGACCAAAAAAAAAAAAGATAAGGAAAAGAATCCACTATGGCTATATACAGAAAGAGAGTCTTCCTAAGTACGAATAAAACGAATTAGAGATCTGTATTATTTTTCAATAATCTTTTAACATATTAAATACAGTATATTTTTATTAATGAAAATTGCACAAGACCTCCAAATAAGCACTTAATTTGATACAGCCCACCAGACGAATTGAAAGTTGATGACTTTGACATTGGGCTAATTAACAAATACATAAAAGTTCGTAATTTCTTTCGATGAATTTCAAGCAGTCTAACAGATATCACATATGGTCACAAACCATATCAAGAAAACTTTAATAAGACAGATAACTGGGGCTTATTCACTTCGTACCAACCCAACTCTCAAAATCGAAAATGAGAGATCACCAAAAGTCATCACAAGAAGTTGTTTTTTCTTTGCCTTAAATCAAACGAAATCAGTTGTATATTCCAAGCTATAGATAGTTCTCTAATGGTCTTTAGTCTTACAACATTGAATCAGAGACATGAGCAAATGAGTATGTGTGTGCGTGCTAGATGAGTTTCTTTTTCTCGAAGAAAGTTTTCAAGTGCCATAATTGTAGACCAGCCACCGATAAACAAACCCCAAGCGACACGAAACTCAACCACGCCATATTCGAGTTTGTGGATCTATTCAGTTCTTGCATATCTTCTTCCCTAATACCACCAAAACCAAAAGACAATAACAAAAAGCTCATCATCTCTTTCTTAAGACCAACAAAAACTAAGGTAAAAAAAGGTTTGTGCTTTGTCTTAATTTACCTTTCACGAAGATAAAACATCTCCTCGTGGGTGGAATATAAAGTGTCCATCAAGGTCTGAACCTGATACTCCATCATTTACAAAAACAAAATCAAAGACCCAACCACAACTAGTTAGTGAAACAACATTTAAAAGCTATACATAGTGAGTTTCAATGGTATGGTAGATAAATAACATAATATCTGAATAATTGTTAGCCGAGTGAACTGAATCAAAAAATTATTTTATATAATAATTATATAACATTGAAAAGCTAGTTTTTATTAGATTAATTATGTTTAATTTTTTCATCAGATTAATTATGTTTTATTTTTTCTAATTATATTTTTAACAGGTTTAAAAAAAAAAAACAAAGTCAACATCCATGAGAAAGAAACGAAGAGCAATGAAGAGAAGAAATTGGCTGGAGCTATGAAACCTGGAATCTAAAGGAGAAGAAGAGTCGGAGGTCAAGAGGAGAGAAAAGAAGTCAACAAATAAAAGAAGGTTGTGTTTTTGGATTTACACGTGGTTTGAGCCTCAGAAGTTTAAGTTATGGCCCAGCAGAAGAACTGCTGTTGTCAAATGAACTGCTGTTTTATGGATCACTTTTCACTTAATGAAAAAATGTTCTTTCTTCTGTCAAGATTCTCATGTTCTTTCTCTCCAATACATATCCAAGGCACGCATTTATAATACACAACAAATCAAATCTTTTGGCTTATGTAACAATCGAGTGGGAAATGATTTGTACCAAAATTGTTATCTTCTTCTTAAATCGACGATATCCAATTTCAGCTCCAACGGGAATCAGGAAGATGCATATATATCTTCTTAGCCTCTGTTTGTGTATGAGACTATATTGGACGCTCTATGCCTCTATTCTTTATTTTTGACGGACTGCTCTGACCTGGTGAAGATGGTGTCTTCCCCAACAGATTGGCCCTGGTGAAGATGGTGTCTTCCCCAACAGATTGGCCGGCCTTCACAGCCTATTTAGAAGACATTGCAACCGATAGGGAAGAATTTTCATCCTTTTCTTTGTCTCTTATTCCACGAAGCGAGAATGTAAAAGCGGATCGTTTGGCACGAAATGTTCGTACCATGCCGCAATGTGTTACCTTTGTAAACAACATTCCGCCCAATTGGCTCTTATAAGCTAATCAATATATGCCGTTGACAAAAAAAAAAAAGACCCTCTACTTGTTCAGAGGTGTCTTTACGAAGTACCGAGAGTTCGACACAGTATTAAGCTAGCATTAACACTGTATTACATATTTCCATTTCTTTTTCTTTTTTATTATTATTATCATCTAATGCATTGATAAATTTTGTTCTTCTGTCAAAAATCGATAAAAAAAAAGACTTTACACCGCATGTTCTCGAGAGTATGACCATCATTAATTTGTCCCCACATATGTACCCATATTAAATTGGATTAATTTGCTGGTATACCTTATATGTTGAGAGAAATTTAAAGTATATCATAACTTTATACAATTTTAAATCTACCTTATATGATGTTCAAAATGACGTTTTTATCCTTAATTCATAATTAATTAATCTAAAAAAAAATATCATTACAAATATTATTTAATTTCTTAACAAAAAAAAAATTATTTAATTAATTAGTTCTCAAGGAAAAGCTTACGTTGGTTTTTTAAAAAAAAAAAAAAAAAAAGGCGTTGGTTTTATTAAAAAAACAAAAAATGTTACGAGTTAGTGATTTGTTGTTAAAATATAATTCTCACTATTAAAGTATTTTTACAGGTTTTCGTTACCAAAGTGTTATGCATAATATTCTTGCAAATCTCTAGATAATGATTACTATTTATTATTTAAATATTTAACTACAAAATAAATAAATCAAAATAAATTATGGACTAATAAAAAGTTATTTAGATTTATGATTGATTTACTAATAATTAGGATAATTTAAAAAAAAAATTTGAATTTTTTGATTTACTTAACTACTGTATATTTATACATCACATGACCCCTTTATAAGCAGAGTCGCGGTTCACTACAAAAAACGCGTCACTAGACGTATTGTGTTACATTATATTGACCTTGACGTAGATACTAAACCGACTTTAACCAAATAACATCAGTTTGAACGTATTAATTAATAACGTGTGATGTCAAGTATTTTCATCTTTTTTATTTTAAACCATCAATTAGCTTTAGTCAAATAAATGAAAATTTAAACCACATTTAAACCATCAATTAGCTTTAGTCAAATAAATGATTTTTTTATATTAATATTAATATAATCTGAGCAAAGAAAAAAAATCCTTCTAAACCTTCCATGCACGTACACTAGTTTGTTTAGAATGTGTTGATATATTTTTGTGTTGAATATTAATTTCGTTGAGTCGTGCTCCTTTACTTACTTATAATCAAATCAGTGGTAAAATTGTTGATTGCTAATTATCATCAAAAGAAGAAAAAAAAAATTGATTGTCAATAATTAAATAAATCGACTAATAAAAAAAAAGAAACACTACTTTAGTTATTAGAAGAAGGAATGTAGAGAGAGTGATAGAAGAATAAGAAATGGTTGGAAGTTATCGAGAGGGTGATTAAAGAATAGTTGATATTAAGTTTTATGGGCTTCCAACTCAAAACCAATTGACAATGAGTGGAATGGCTCATATCCCTTATATATTGCTTAGGATCCCTTCTAACTTCCGATGTCGGACTTTATGTCCTAATACGCCCCCTCGAGATGATGGTTCTTTGGCCATTAATCTCAAAATATTTGGGCTTGGATCGACGGCATCCATTTTTGGGTCTTGTCGATTATTGGACCAACTTTGGGTCGGATCGGGTTGGACATGTGTGGATCGGGCTCTGATACCATATTATGTTATATGGGCTTTCAACTCAAAACCAATTGGCAATGAGTGGAGTGGCCCATATCCCTTATATATTGCTTATGATCCCTTCCAACTTCCGATGTGAGACTTTATGTCCTAATAGTTCATACAGCGAGTCATGACTTTATAAAGAACGGACGAAAGAAGACGTAAGAAAGTTTAATCATAAAAAATGATCCGGCACGAAAAGGAAATCGATCATCCGGCACACATTGAAAAGGAAATCGATCATCCAGCACGAAACCAGCGATTTAATTTTTTTGATATGTTTAGCAGTTGTTGTTTTATTTATTCGTCGCTTGCAAATTTGAGTTTCAATCTATATTTAATGTTATATAACTTTTGTGGAAAAAAAAAAAAATTTGTTTACAACTTTTGTGTGTTTCTGGCTACGTCAAGTGGTATTACTATTAGAGAGTATGCTTTCTTCTTTCTTTCATAGGGCTTCATATAATACATTTTGGTTCACTTCACAAAGTCTTTCCAAATCTGAGTCAATTGGTCTTCAATTAAAAACATTTATGGTGTCGTGATTCGTTCACTCTTTCACCGCCTACCTGAATGTTAGGCACACATTATGTTGCTGACTTAAAAAAAAAAAACAAAGCAAGACTTCACTCGTCTATGCCACAACCTTTGATAGTGTTGATTCGACAATGGGCACGATTATCTAGAACACCATACCTAGCAACACCAATTGTTTGTCTTACGACTTACAACGATCTTCTCTGCATTTAGTTTACTAATCCCTCTTAAACTTGTTGTCTAGGAGTATTTACTTAATTTTGGGAAAATCTTAACCAAAAGAAAAATAAAATCTTAACAATCTTTGTAGATATTCACATTAGAAAACAATTTTTTTAAAAAAAAGAAAAACTTATAAGGTTTACAAAAAATTGCATGGGTGTGGTGACAGCAATTGCATAAAGTTACAATGAACCCATTGTATTAAGTTAGACACAAAAATGCATGCCAATTAGCGATTAAGAGCATGTGCATTAGTTTAGAGACTTTATAGATATTTTAGTATTAAATATTAATTTTTTCTAATTTAATTATATATTTAAAATTTAATTGTAAAATAAAATATAAACGAATTAAAACAATACAAAGTGTCGAGAGAATTTTTGATTAAAAGCTCATGGTATTTCAGAGAAAAATCCTCTCTCTTCCTCTCTCACATTTTTAAAAAAATATTTTAGTAGAAGGTATCTTATCAAGATACGTCCAATGTATATGCTATATGGGATTNGTCAAAAAAAAAAAAAAAAAAAAAAATAAGGGATTGGTAGTAAACGAGTTTAAAGAAAGGAATGAGATCACGCATGTATATACTTTATTTTATTTTTTTGAAATAGAAAATAATAGTTAAAAAAGTGTCAACTGTTTGCTGACTCCTTGCGTAGTATCCTATGGTGCCTTCTTTCTTGGAATCATAAAATACATTTGTTTTCGTTTGTTTTTTTCTGCCAACGTCATGTTACGATTATACACTTTTTGGTGTCATGTTACGAATAAGACACTTTTTTGGTGTATAAATAACAACGCATGTGCTTAATTTCACAAGTACCTCCGAACGATGACATTCTTCTCTCCCACTCAGGTGTTCTTGAACTACCGGGGAGAGCAATTGCGTTACAGTTTCGTGAGCCACCTCATTGATGCCTTTGAAAGGAATGAGATCAACTTCTTTGTAGACAAATACGAACAAAGAGGCAAAGACCTTAAAAATCTCTTTCTTAGGATCCAAGAGTCGAGGATCGCGTTGGCCATCTTCTCTACCAAGTTTGTGTACTATTTTTTTTTCACATTATCCATAAGATTCAAGAATCGTAATCGTTCTCGTCTTAATTTCCAGATACACTGAGTCAAGCTGGTGTATGGATGAGTTGGTAAAGATTAAGAAACTTGCTGATAAAAGAAAGCTCCATGTCATTCCAATCTTCTACAAGGTGAAAGCAGAAGACGTTAGAAAACAGACAGGTGAGTTTGGTGACAACTTCTGGACGCTCGCAAAGGTTTCAAGTGGAGACCAGATCAAGAAATGGAAGGAAGCCTTGGAGTGTATCTCCGACAAGATGGGTATGTCGTTGGGAGACCAGAGGTACTTTTCCACTAAAACTCACTCAATTAATCTTCTTCTTCTAATTCTTGCATGACATTAGGTACACTTTTTTTTGGCAGCTCTGAAGCCGATTTTGTCAAGGAAGCTGTTAAGGCGGTTCAGAGAGTTGTAGCAGAAATTGGACTTGAGGAAGAAGAGAATCATTTTGGGAAAAAGAAGAGAAAGGATTGCAACAAATGTGAGCTTCCTGATTTCAAGAAAAGCAGAACCAAAAAGTTGTGACGTAAGAAAATGTTATGCAATTTGTATGGATATAGACTCTCTTTTCTAGTTGTGTAATTTTTTATTGAAGGTACTTTCATTTTGTCAATATGTTGCTGATTAAATTTTGTAAAAAAAGCAGATTTAATCAACTAAGTTCCTATATCACCATTCTGTCGAATAATCCATAAATATATATTTGACAACAAATCATAGCTAAAATCGAGTGTGAAATGATTTGTTACAAGTCCCATTCTTTTTTTTGAAGTGTGTGTTATATATTCACTGACGACTTCCACCAACTTGAGATCTAACGGTAATCAAAAAGATGACTAATCTTCTGATCCTCTGTTTGGATATGAGAATATTTGGTTTGGCGGTGTCTTTAATTTGTGAAATCTTAAAAAGTTAGTGCTGTGGAATATTTTTCTTTTTGTTTGTCGACTTTCGTCATCCTTATTTTATTTTTAATTTTTTGACGGTACATCCTTATTTATTTATGTGTAGCCTACACATTTGTCATATATGATGATGCGTCGTTTAAAGACTTTGCCGCATAAAAAGTTTTCCCTGATGTCACTCAGTATCCAACATCACCCGCACACTTATCCTCCTTTTATAATTTATAGCATTGCAATTTTATTTCCACCCTTCTTAATTTAAATATATAATATATAGTAGAGATTAAAGAACAATCCTTCTAAATAGCATTGCAACTTTGACAATTTCAATTAGGTATGGGCATATGGGTATTTGGAATTGTCAAAGTTGCAATGTACCATCATATGAACTTTTTTTCCACCATTTTACTTTTGTTGTACGGTTTTAAATTGACAATAAGTAGTTTTAAATTGAAAATAAAAATTTGTTGTTTTAAATTTCAATAAACTAGCGTATAATGTTCACAAGTCACATGTCCAAGGACTTTTGATACATTGCCATCCACGCCAAAAATGGTGTATTTGTCGATTTCGTCACGGTAGCACGTCGTCCTTTTCACTATCAAACTTCCAATCTTGAAATATATCATTTGTCCTCTATTAGAAGTGCAACACTTTCACCAATTCATTCCCGCGGTTTGTAAAAATTGCATATGTGCCTCCAAATGATGACGACGATCTTCTCTCTTACTTTACAAATCAAGAGAAAGAAACAAAGAGCAATGAAGAGAAGAAATTGATTGGAGCTATGAAACCTGGAATCTAAAGATGGAGAAAAAGAGTCAAAGAAGAGTCGAAGAAGAGAGGTCAACAGCAAAGAATAAAAGAGTCGAAGAAGAGTCGAAGAAGAGTCGAAGAAGAGTTGAAGAAGAGAGGTCAACAGCATAGAAAAAGAAGTCAACAAATAAAATAAGGTTGTGTTTTTGGATTACCAAGTGGTTTGGGCCTCGGAAGTTTAAGTAAAGCCCAACCATAGAAGTAAGTGTTTTGTATTAGTATAAACTGTTAAGTGTCAAGTTAAGTGCTAAGTAAGTTTACCAAGTGTTCTTGAATTACAGGGGAGAACAATTGCGTTACAACTTTGTGAGTCACGTCATTGATGCCTTTGAAAGGAATGAGATCAACTTCTTTGTAGACAAAAACGAACAGAGAGGCAAAGACCTTACAAATCTCTTTGTAAGGATCCAAGAGTCGAGGATCGCGCTTGCCATCTTCTCTGCCAGGTTTGTAATACATATTCTTTGACGCTCTTGATTTTCAAGAGTCGATCGTTAGCAACTTATCATCCTCGTGTTTATAGGTATGGGGAGTCGAGCTGGTGTTTGGATGAGTTGGTGAAGATGAGGAAACTTGCGGATCAAGGAAAACTCCAAGTCATACCAATCTTTTACAAGGTTGAGGCAAAAGACGTTAGAAAACCTACAGGTGAGAGTGAGTTTGGTAAAAACTTTTGGAGGCTTGCGGAAGCGTCTAGTGGAGATCAGATCAAGGAATGGAAAGAATCCTTGGAATGTCTCTCTAACAAGATGGGTTTGTCGTTGGGAGACCATAGGTAGTATACTTCCACTCACACTCTCACCAGTCACCAGATCTTCTTTTCACTCTAATTAAAACCTAACAAAAAAGTATATTCTATCTTTGTTCAAATCATGATCGTGCGTTATTGTACTATATTGGCAGCTCTGAAGCCGATTTTGTCAAGGAAATTGTCAAGGAGGTTCAGAGAGTTATAGCAGCGCTTGGACTCGAGGAAGAAGAGAATCATTTTGGGATAAAAACAAGAACGGATGGCAACTGCAATTGCGCATGTGAGATGGCCGACTTCAAGAGGAACAAAACAAAAAACTTCTGCAATTTGTCTTGATATATACATACTTAATTTTCAAGTGTGCCTGTGTGTGTGTGTGTGTTTTTTTTTTCTTTCTTTTTTCTATATGTTGCTGATTTATTTTCATGGAACTCAGATCTTCGTTGTGAAATTGATTATGGAAATCTACTTAGAAGTGAGGAAACTGGGCATGTCAGAGAAATAGTAACCCCAAAGACAACATAAAATTTGATAAAATAGCAAATTTATGAAACTCGCATGTACTGAGATATAAATGTGGGTCTATATATATATATATATATCACTTTTCACTTAATGAAAAAAATGTTCTTTCTTCTGTCAGCATTCTCATGTTCTTTCTCTCCGATACATATCCAAGGCACGCATATATAATACACAACAAATCAAAACTTTTGACTTATACGCAGCAATCGAGTGGACCCTTTGTTAGTTTGTTTGGACCATCTACTTGTTCGGAGGTATCTTTACAAAGTACCGAGAGTCCGACACAGTAATAAGTATTAACACTTTACATATTTCCATTTCTTTTTTTTTATTATTATTATTATCAACTAATGCTTCAATAATTTTTTCTTTTTTTGTTTTTCTGTCAAAAATCGATAAGAAAAACTTCACATCGCATTTTCCTGAGAGTGTGAACACCATTTGATATCATTAACTAATCGAAAAGTGGATGTCATGTCCCCCACATTTGGACACCGGCCATATTAGCAAAGATTCTATACATCACATTACATCACATGATCCCTTTACAAGCAGAGTCGCGGCACTACAAATTAAAAAACGCTGCACTTGACGTAGGTTGTGGTTGTTATTGACCTTGACGTCGATACTAAACCCGATTTAAACTAAAATAGCATCAGTTTGAAAGCCGTCGTAATAACGATATTACGACTGTTTTTTTAAATATTATTGATTTTTTTTTTTATCAAAAGTATAGATTACGTCGGATTTGAATCCAAATAATGACATAATGACGGAAGATAAATTATTATATGTTCTGGTTCAAAATTATTTTACTAATAAGAAAAACTTAGATACTTAAATTGAATCGGCTGTTAGCCTTATAAATTATATTTTTCAATTTTGAATAGCACTTAAACCACTTCTTTTGTTACCCTGATTTTGTTTTTCCATAATCATATATTAAAGAAATATGGATCTTGCCATCTAAAACGTTAAGCCACATTTAAACCATCAAATTATATTTAGTCAGATAAATGATACTTAATATTAATATTAATTATAACTAGATCAAAATCCGCGCTATACCGCATATCTTTTTCATGAAATTTTTTATTTAATTTTATTTTACATTAATGAAATAAAATTTTAGAAATAAAATGATAATCTCTTTTATTAATTGGTAATAAATATATATATACATGTTAATTTCAGTTAAAAAATTTATATGTTATACCTGAAGAACCGGAACCAAAACCTACCCAAACGTAGAACTAAATAGGTACCTGAAATATAGTTATTTATCAAAAATATTAATTAACTATCCTTAATATAAATCAATGACTCAAAATTATACTTATAAATATAAAATATCAGTTATTTTTATACCAAACTAAGTAAAATACTAAAAATAATCGAAATATCCGTAAATTTGTAATTATATTTGACAAATTCTAACCATAATATTTTTAAATTTAATTAAAATTTTTAAAAATTTTGATATTTCGGGTACTCAGTTTCGACCCGAACCTGAGAAGTAATGAATCAAACCCCTAATCAAAATATTTTTAAATGTAATTAAAATTTTAAATGTTTCTGATATTTCGAGTACCTGAAAAGTACCGAACCGTACCCGATCCAAAGTTTTAAAATATTCGAATGAGTCTTCAATCTCTAGTCTCGAAATATCCGGATCCAAAAAAACTGACCCGAACCTGATCGAATATCTGAATGTCCATGTTATGTGAGGAGAGAGAGACGATAACATGAAAAAAATAAAATTATTATTGGACAATAATACTGAGTTGTATTAATTATTATAATTTTATAATAATTGATATATTATTTTTTGTTTTAACCAAAAAGCTGATATATCATCACGTGGAGAAAAACTAAGAGATTTTATTATATTTTTTTTTGGTAAAAAGAGATTTTATTATATTGATATGAGCAAAGAAAAAATTCATTCTAATCTTTCCATGCACGTACACTAATTTGATTAGAATGTGTTGATATTTTTGTGTTGAATATTTTGTTCAGTCTTACTCCTTTACTTACGTGTATGTATCCATCAAATCAGTGGTAAAATTGACTGTTAATTATCAAACAAAAAAAACGAAACAGTACTTTAGTTATGAGAAGAAGGAATGTAGAGAGAGTGGAGAAGAATAAGAAATGGTTGAAAGTTATCGAGAAAGCTAAGTGATTAAAAAATAAAATAGTTCTTAAAAAATAAAGAAGACGTAAGAAAGTTTAACCATAAAAGGTTTTTTTTTTTTTTTTACATCTAGTGATATTAATACTAATAAGATTGTACATGTAGTTGCAGTGAACATCATGCCAAATGAATAAAGAAAGATAATTATAATAGTGAAACTGATCTCCATTCGATATAGGCCTCTTTGCTAATTAGTTTATTGAAAAGCTTTATTAGTTTATTGGGGAATACAAAAAAGTAGAGAAATTACTGAGGAAGCTAGCTGTTTTGATGTGGGGTTAAATGGGTCCATATATGGTAAATTTGGTCTTTGCACGATTAAGTGTTGAAAGATTTGCTAATTAGTTTATTGAAAAGCTTTATTAGTTTATTGGGGAATACAAAAATGTAGAGAAATGACTGAGGAAGCTAGCTGTTTCCATGTATGGTTAAATGGGTCCATGTATGGTAAATTTGGTCTTTGCACGATTAAGTGTTGAAAGATGCACCAGAGGTCGGTGTAGGAAATCATATAGAAGATTTCCTATACGATGTTGTATGGGCTGCTTACATAAATTCTCCTATATAATAATCATTCAAATCGGATCCTCTTATATTTTCGTTTACTGCCTAATTCATCCTTTAAAAATCAAAAACTTTCTAATTATCCCTCCAAATTATAAAATTCATCATAATTGATCAAATTCGATTAAAATCCTTAATTGTGTTTTAAAATTATGTAATCGCGTTCAATTTTCACGTTTACAGTAACCCGATTCTTAATTTTGTTTTAAAATCATGTAAACGCAAACGGGTCTTCAATTAGAATTATGTTACTATAAACGTGAAAAATTGAACGCGATTACTTGATTTTAAAACATAATTAAGGATTTTAATCAAATTTGATTAACTAGGATGAATTTTATAATTTAGAGGGGTAATTAGATTTTTTTTGAATTTTAGATGGTGAATTAGACAGAAAACGAAAATATAGGAAGATCCGGTTTGAATGAATATTGTATAAGGGGATTTATGGAGGCAGTCCATATAGTATCCCTTGAATTTTATATGTACCATTAGGACATATCAATATAAGGAAAAAACAAATTTCCTTTAAATGGCTTCGGATGGTCCATGTGGATGGACTGATATAAGGCAAGTGAGACTTCTCGACAATCTCTCAATCTACCCCGATAATTTTTTGATAATTTGTCTAAAATTTTTTGTATTATCGATGAGTTTTGAATCTTAGACAAAGTTGATGAGTACATTCTTCGTAGTGCCGAATGAAAATTTGTGATCTGATGGAGAATTACAATATGTAACTTAGTAACTCTGTGGTAGGTAAGTGTTAACTAATAAGTGTAAGAAGATAACAACATGTTAAAGGAAAAAGAAAAAGAAAAAAAGAAAAAAAAAAGAAGACAACAATATAAAATTTTTAAAGTAGATAAATAAATCTTTGCCGCTAAAGATCATTCCAAATTTTTTTCCTTGCCTTAGTTAAAGAAATACAGATTAGTTTTATTGACAATAGTTAAATAAATCCAGTTGTATATTAATCATTTAATCTACTTTAGGATAGCCAATAAGTGATGGTAACCAAACTTTTGTTCAGCGGCTTTGGCTTCAGCAATTTTCTGTCTGAAAAAGGTATAGAATGCTTTTCGTGAAAAAAAGGTTAAAAAATATAATTTTTGCTAAAGTTAATATTGCGTGAAAAATAGTTGTGTGAAAAGTTTCAAAATGCCAGTGAACTGTGAAAGTTTCTCTTAAAAAAAAAAAATATTGATATTATGCGTTATCTTTGAATATGGGTTTCTTAATATTGAATATAATATAATTTCATGATGCGATTTGTTTATAATATTTTCTGAATTTTCTTTCATTTGGATGGTTATTTCATTTGAAAAAAATTGTGTTTTAAAATTAAAATATTTAATTTAGTATGATTTGAGCGGGCGTCTTTGCCTATTCTTTTGAAACTAAACGACTTTGCTATTGAACTGGAAATAATTAAATTACCTTTAATAAGTTACATATTCTTTTTTTTAACTCCAAATCATAACTTTATTAATAAGAACCAAAGATCGTAATGTTAAACATAAGGATATAAATATAAACAAATATTTTTGTAACGAAAAAGCAAAAAAGATTAAACACCGCAATCCGAATGATATGCTTAGTTGCTCTCGTCTTATCCATCGATCTTGTGTGACTTTCTTTAAATTTTTGTTCTATAAATCATTTCCCTTTCTCACTCCACGTGTGAAGGTGACTCGCATTGTTTCTGGAAAATCTCCAAAGCAATGATTTCGATATCAAAAACTGATTTCACTACTAATAATTTTTTTTTCTCACTAAATAAGACTCATGGAAATTTTCCATTCCAAAAAAAAAAAGTATTTAATTAAAATAATATTTTATTATTTAATCAACTTTGTCAACTTCATTTTCCTTTCCTTGTTTAATGTTGACCAATTATAGAAAGAAAGAAATTTAAAAAGTCATGTTGTAGATTAGGAAACTGAATGATTCTATTAGGTTAAGAATGTACAACATATAGTGATTACAAGAATGATTAAATGACATTAGTGTCCTTTACATATCTATCCACTACACATGTTACATTTCAATCCAGTAGTTTAACATAAGTTTCATTGTCTTTGCCAAAACACACATTTCATTTGGCGGAACGATTGATGAATGGTTTTCATTAACAGATTGAAACTCAGATTTTTAAAACATAGGGGGATATACTGGATTTGGAATTTTAGTTCATTTAGTGGAATTTGGATTTGGTGGGGTTTTAATGAATTTTAAAGGGATTCTGATGATTTTAAAGAGATTTTATAGAAGTTTTCTAAAAAAATTGTTGATTATTTGGTAAGATTTGATTACTAATCTCACAGGATTTTTTGTGACTATATAAATGAATGAGTTAAAGAAAAACATATCGTGGAAATCAAAAAGGTCTCCTATTTGCTTTTCTATTCCAAAGCGTAGAAACAAGTGAACTTTTGATTAACTTAAACATGTCTTCACCATTCTATCAAAGTACTGTAACTATTAAAATTGAGACATATTTTGTCTGCACCTCTTGCTAACTGTAACACCTATACAGAAAAAGCCTGCAATTTGAGAAAGCAAGTACGAGAAATATAAAAGTTAGGAAAAGCTTACACATCAGAGACTGGTTCCTAAAGTCTCATAAGTCATAACAGAACATATCATATATAGACAAAAAACTTATCACAAATCTTATGTGGATTTATAAATCCATAAATCAATAAACCCCTTTACATCTATAGAGGATTTGTTTACGTCTAATTTTTAACTAAAGAGGCATCCAAAATCTCCTAAAATCAGTTTCAAAATTGTCTTTTGAAAGAATTTATAATTTTTGAATAACAGAGGATTTGATATGATTTTTACAAATCTTTGATTGAATAACACTGAATTGTAAGTAATTTAAAGTATTTTAGATAAATTCCATATCCAATAACATAGGATTTGGTTAAAGATTTAGAAATCACTTATTGAATAATAGAGGATTTTAATAAAAACCTAAACTCTTCTAAAACCCCTAATCCAATACACCTCCCTTAGTTGAAGATTGTTTTTCTTCAAAATCCCTTGGCTAAGAGAAATTTGGCTGGTAAAGAAAACTAAAAGAAAATCTATACTAAGTAAAGGGGGTTCTCTTGGCTTTTGAGGGTGTCCACATCAGCTTCTCTCAAATGTTTTAGGGAGGACACGTGGCACTTCTCTCCATCATCTATACGGCAATAAACAAAAATAAATCGATTCAGCGATAAAAAAAAAAAACTATTCCTCTTCCCCATCGTTACTCACCTCTTCTTCTCAA
>OVBW01001540.1:0-14621 GCA_900406355.1 Erysimum pusillum | reverse complement strand
ATCTTTTTTTTGGGTATCATTTGAAAATTTCATCTTTTTATCTAAAATTCTATATTAATTAAGTAGGCTAAAATATTTGTAAAGGATAAACTTCATAGAAATAATGCTAATAGAGAAATTTTCCTTATTTATTGATAATCACAACATAATTTCAGAAGTTAGAATTTGCAACTTACAAAATAAAACATAAGATCAACTATGCAAACCCCAAACATATGATCATCATGCAATACACTCATAAAATTTCTCTCTCTAATGAGAGCACAAGATATAAATATTACCAAGAATCTGTTCAATCCTCGGATAAGAGATGATCGTCGATTTCTTTGGTCATCTCGGCGAAGAAAGGGAGGAGATTCTCAGGGTGAGCCACGTTCTCATCAATCTTCTCGTACTCAATGTGCCATTTCACTACACTTCCAACCCCACCTTCCTTCGGAGTCACCTGAATCGTGATCAAGAAACTCTTGTACTCGGCCATAACATCTCCTTCTATGACCCTAAACTTTATCAGTTTCTTCTCTGGCTCCACTAATTCAATTATCTCTTTTGCTACCTTTGCCTGCCCCTCTACACCCAAAACATTCACATATCAAATCTTTCTATATTCCAAAATTATTTAAAATATCTTAGAAATTACAAACTCATATTTTCATACCATGAACGTAGTTCCAATAGACAATACTGCCTACGGTTCCCCACTCCCCTTCATGGAGATCACATGCCTGTACGTTGCGAGGAGTGGCTTTAGCAACATGGTGTGGTCTTGCCGCATAAATTTGGTAGAATTTCGCCGCGGAAGCTTTGATCTCAACTTCTACCTCAATCTCTCCTAATAAAGAAGACTTCGCCATCACCTTTGTAGTCGCCAGATTTGTTCTCCGGCTGCTTCTCTCTCTTTTATAACTTAAACCTTTTTGGCGTTGTGGCCCTTTTTTTTATATTGAGGAATGAGCGACAAATTGTTGACTATTCAGATAAATATATATCAATTGCATTCCTATACCCATCGTTGTAATGTTTACAACTTCTAGTCTTTTAAGATGATATTAGAGATACACAAAATTTTAAATTTTACCTATTCAACCCCTTTGAATTTTACGGAATATTGTAATGTCTGTTTAACTCTTAGACTCGAGGGTGTTACATGAACAAATTTGAAAGTATGTGCATTATACATAACACAATAGTAATTTATATACTTTAATTTGATACACCTGAAAAATTTGTGTATTTTTTTATGAAATTAACTAAATAGTTGACGTATTTTTATGATATTTTTCTTATAAACAATTTAATTTTTAACTTGAGATTTTTCTAACTTTGTCCTAAAATTTATCTGGTGACAAATAAAATACTAATGATTAAATTGTTTCTTTCTTGTTGTTACTTCTTCATCCCCTTAATTAAATTTTTATTATATTGTGGGATAGATTTTGGTTTTAGAGTCCAGTGAATTTTTAGAACTAGTCAAGGAGATCCATAGATACAATTTACTGAAATTTGCCCAGATAATCTAGCAATTAAACACTTTATATGGGTTATATTAGTTTTTTTCCCTACAATTTATTAATAACTCCAGCGGACTGTTCATCAATTTGTAACATGTATCTTCATAGCAATCATGGTTTTTTAAGTAGTTTTTAACTTTTATAATATTTTAGAAATTTTTGAAAGTTGTCACGCAAAAGAATCAGTCTTTGCTAGAATTAATAATAACAACGAATAGAGCGAAAACGTCAAAGAAAACAATTAAAGTTTGCTTGCTTTTGCCATGATCCTAAAACTTTTATTATTCTTTTAGGAATTTGTCTAAGTTTTCACGCATTCTTTGACACTGCACTAAGGTTTGAATTTGAGTGATCACTTAGTGCATTATCAAAAAAAATTTAATACTCAAATGCTCAATCAAAACCACTTGAAACTGCCAGAATTCGCTACAATCTATTATTCGGTCTGATTCAGTTATTAGCATTTAAATCTATTATGAATGTTTTTAAAAAAAATTCCGTTTGATAAAAATGTTTAGTTTTTTGATTTGTTGATTGTTAATTCTTGAATGAATTTGTCGGATATACATTTTTCCCTTTTGGTGAGAAAACATCATAGCACACAGACGACACAGAGATGTCACTCAAAGATATTTATGATTCCCTAAACCAAATTCATGTCAGTTTCTGATTAATTAGACTGTAAGCGGAAGCGTACCTGGTGAATCCATTGCTTATGTTTTAAAGACTGGGATTAGGTCTTCCAAATCACATCTTGAATAACTTTACGCCTCTGGTGATGGGGATGCAGAGAATTTCTGTATTTCTGGTTAGGGTTGCTTTTGGGACCATAACCCCCTATTTATGTAGAGGTAATTCTTAATTCGGCCTCTCATCGAATTAGGAATTAGTAAGTTGATGAATCTCATATTTACCGTTTTCTATATAGGATTTAGGTTTATTATTTGAGTCAACTAATTTATATTAGATATATATTAGGACTATTTGCCTTACTTAGTGTATTTCAGGTCTGAGAAGCATTTATTGGAAAAGAAAGAGTTTTGGATCATTTTGGATGCAAATATACATGTGAAGATGCAGAGTCCAGCAGACCCGTCAGAAGTATGGCCTTAGACGAAGACCTTCCCACCGTTGGATCGTTATGATATTTTGACACAAGATAGCTAAGGGAGTTAGCTTTCATAGAAATCCAATGGTGCAATCAAGAGTTATGGCCTATTTACTGAAGACAGGACAACCTGCTGGCGAAGCCGACACGAACGAGGACAAGGATCGACCAGTCCACACTTTGGATCAATCGATCCTGAGAAGAATCGAGGCCCAAGCCTATGAAAATAAAGACTGATCGATCCAGCCCATGGATCGACCGGTCCACCGCCTCTTTTTGCCTCCTCTCCAAGATTTTCCATTTTTCTTTTTTCCTTTTGTTGCTCTCCCCTTTCCTATATAAAGAGGGCTCGACCCATGTTGTAACACACACCAAAACTCATTCTAAAACTTTTCTTCTGTTTGTGGGCAAGAGACCTCAAAGCTCTCTAGCTTTTTTTTGTTTTATTTTAGGAAATAAAGATGCTTTCATTTATTGAATTCTTTGTTTCCTTTTTTATGTCCGAGTAGTTCCCTTATTAGGTTTAGGGTTCGGAAATGATGTGAGTAACTCGTTATGTTGTTAGTGTGGAAATTTATCTTTAGGATTCTTCATCTATTGTTGCTCTTAATCCTAGGACTTGATTGATCACCTCGTTCTAGATCCTAGGTTGATTATCGTGGCATCAAAAGTGATGTTAGTCGCCCCGACTTACTTAGATGAGCAAGGTGATCCATGGCCAAAACACCCATTGTAGTCGTGGCACTTTGTGAACATATCAATCTTGTTATTAATGCTAGTCTTACTTTGTTAGGATCACGCGAAACCCGTTTTCTAATTTAGTATTGCTAAGTTAGGTATTTACGTGACACATGACTTGCCTTTATCATCGTGAATTGAGTTCAAGAACGGTTCTTAAATATTCCCATAAATCGATTTGCTTTCCACCTCACATCTGGGAAGAATACCCTAGACCTAATACTTGTTTAAATATCTGAATTACTTGTTTGAATTAATCGTCTTCCTAAAACAATTCTTTTTATATTGCTCCTAGCTATATTTAGTCTAATTGTCTTATAGTGCAACCTTGGTCTATGTGGATTCGACCCTTAAATACTACAACTGATTGCCGTTTTTGATCCGGTAGTTGTTTTATTCTAGGTTTTATTTGACCAAAGATCACAAGTGTATCCACACATAATATTTTCATAACACTTATGCTCCATGTCCTTTACTTTATAGTGTCCACATAAAAATTGACTAATTAAATAATGACCCTAACAAATTGATTAATACATATGTGACCCCCAAATAATTCTAACAATCTTCCACTGGGTCACATGTGTATCCTGAAAATGTGATAGACTTTATGAGCTCAAAATTGTCATTATTATCAGGGCATAAACCTATACTAACATAGGATCATGGCGGTCTTTGTTATATCAATAATAACGAAATCTTCCATAGTCACATAAATCAAATACAACCAAATCACATAGATCAATTATGAAAAGCGTGGCATGAAAATCACATGAAAAAGTGATCAACACATATCGATTTTCAACTGGTCCTACTTTATTGAGTTTCTTAACTTTATTGTACAGAGAGTAAACTGAAAACTTTAAGCTTTATTTCTAATCAACACAACCAAATCATAGAATCGAAAACCGAATGACAAATTCTCACTAATCCAAATGATCTTCAAACACCAAAAACACCCATACGAGCAGTATGCTCATGAAAGACCCAAGTGTAAATGCTAGTGTAACACCTGTGAACTAGAAAATCGGTTAGGATGTCGATCGACACTACTGGGCTGTGTCGATCGACACTAGTAACTAGTGCGACTAGGGTTTTTTGTTAAATTGCACGGTTTGATCGGTTTGGACTAAGAGAAACCCTGGGGATTGCTTTTATAAAGAGGAACTCGAGATTAGGGCTCGAGGTTAGCCACTGTTCGTTCTGTAAGGAGAGAAAGAGAGAGAAAATTCCTGCGAGTTTCTTGAGGCTTTCGTGCGAGATCTGGTGCCTGTTCTTAAAAGATCTTCCTGTGGAGAACGAGATCTGAGGCTTGTGGTGTCGTGGAGGGCTAGGATTAGTGTGTTTTCCTTGTTGTTTCTCTGTCACAATCTTCTTGTTCGAGGTAAGTGCATGCCCATGGCTTATCTGACCGATTAGATATCTATTTATGTGATGTTTGTGATTGATTGATCGATTTACTTGTGGTGAATTATTTAATTGCATTGTGAGGGCCCTATGTGGCTTATGTGAGGTTTGTGGTTGAGTTTTGGAGCAGTTGGAGTGGATGATCATGGAGGAGAGATCGTTGGAGGCGATATGCTCGATCGGTGTTGATCAACACTAGGGGTGGGTGTCGCTCGACACCAGTTACGGCTGATCGTGAAGGAGCATAATCGGTGTCGNCCACAAAGCCAAGTCAATGTCGATCGACACAGAGGTAGAGTGTCGATCGACACCCGTTGGTCAGTTTGACTGGTTTGCTTGTTTGTTGTGTTTTGCTTTAATCGCTTGTATGTATAGCCTGTTGCTTGGGCGGATTGTATGATAATACTTACGCATCTCATTTGGTTGTTGATGTAGGGAAAGACTTGTGTGACCGTGGGATCATGGCGATGAGGAGGAGGATGATCTAGGGACTCGTGTGTTATGATTATTGATGTTTGGGCTTCACTAAGTTGTTAGATTGTGTAATGAGGGATGTATAGAATTGACGCTTAGGTTGCTGGTTGTGTGAGGGATGTTAAGTGTTGGTTTATGTTATTATTATGCTTCTGCTGGTTATTATTGTATTATTCATATTGTTGTGTTGCTCGTTGGGTTGATTAGTGAGTATGGGATCACTAGTTAATATATTAAAAAAACAAATGGGTCGGTGTGTTTTAATTTGGTATCAAAGCAATCACGGTTCTAGGATGTGTAGGAAATTGAATTGGTGGACTAATTTTCTGATGATTGATGTGTGATGAGCTAGGGTATTAGCATACTGAGAATTGATTATGGAGTGTTAAACCGATTGTGTGCTGTTGGAGTCCTATTATCATCCTCTAAGAGCCATGAATGAGATTCCACGGTAAGTTGTTATTATATTGTGTGATTGTTCAGCTTCTTAGCTTTCTTTTCTTGGGTAGTTTAAATGGCTAGAGGAGCTGGAGTTCATGGTCGTGGCAGGGGTCATGCTCGCGGTCGTGGTCATGCTCGCGGTCGTGGTCATGCTCGCGGTAGAGGACGAGTCCTCGAGGGTACCATCGAGAGTGTAGTTCAGAGTACCACGGTGGAGCAGAGAGTAGGTGCGCATCCTGAGTTTGGGGAGCCCGGGGTTGGGGCCAGTCTTGGTGCCAATGCAGTCGGTGGGGCTGGAGTTGGTGCTGGCGTGGCTGGGATTGGTGTCGGTGTGTATGCTGGTGTTGCAGGAGGCCCAAGAGTGATGGGTGCTGCAGTAGGAGGAGCCAAGGTTCCAGACGGTGGCTTGGCGGTCTTACTGAGGCAGTTCCTAGAGCAGTTACCGAGAGTGGTACCAGTGCATGCTCCTGTTACGCCACGAGTTGCAGAGGTGCAGCCGAGGGATGCGGTTGCTGAGGAGGTTCTGTCCTATTTGAAAATGATGGAACAGATGTAGAGAATTGACACATGGCTTTTCTCTAGAGGTGCAGTCTTGAGGAGGCCGAGAGTTGGAGGTCGAGAGTGGAGCAGAACTTCGGTTCTAGCAGATGCCCGGTGGAGTATCGGATGGACTTGGCAGTCCATTTCTTGGGGATGCTCATTTGTGATGGCGGCGTGTGACTGCCAGGAGGAGGCAAGTAGACATGATTTTGCAGACTTTGTGGAGGAGTTCAACGCTAAGTACTTTCTGCAAGAGGCTCTTGACCGCATGGAGGCGCGTTTCCTAAAGCTGATGCAGGGAGAGCGATCGGTTCGCGAGTATGACCGTGAGTTTAACCAACTTCTGGTATATGCAGGTCGGGGCATAGAGGATGAGCAGGCCCAGATGAGGAGGTTCTTTAGGGGACTTTGACCGGAGCTGAGTGTGCATTGTAGAGCGCCGCAGTACGCCATGAAGGCGGCAATGGTAGAGGTGGCTGCATAGATCGAGGAGGATTTGGAAAGACAGGCTGTGGTAGTTAACCCAACTGTTCAGTAGCAGGTGGTTCCAGGCGATGGCAAGGAGTCTACGCAAGGACAGAAGAAGAAGTGAGAGGATCAAGGAGCTTCAGAGGAGAAAAATTTCATTGATGAGGATCCTGAGACACTGTGATGGAGTGAAAGTTTTGCTATGTTATTGCATCTTATTTTTCATTATGTATTTTTGTTTGGAGTTTAACGATTATGACATTTGAATGATTAATAAGATGAGTATTTCTTGGTTTTGACTAGAGTTTGTCTTTTTTTAAGAAATGAGTTTTGCGGTTTCTAAAAATAGAAAGTTCTTGGAGAGTTAAGACTTGTCAATTTTTGAAAAGTGTTGGGTAAACAGCCGCATGGTGGGGTTGTTTACGTGATGGCCTGGAGGTGGTCATGGCGATGCCATAGAGGGTAATATGGTTGGCTGGTGAGACATAGAGGTGTTTCGCGCGAATCATGTTGATGTTCCAGAGGGTATGATGGTTGGTGAGACATCGCGATGTCTTGCGCAAACTATGAGTGGGAGGTCTAGTTGGGAGATATGCTCGGAAGCGTTTAGTATTGTTGCTCGATGGCCATGAGGGTTCCAACAACTCGATAGGAGTGGTGTATGCTCCTGAGATCGATAGCTCGAGGGACTTTGTGTTCCGAGAGTGTGGGGGGTATGAAGGCATTGGGTGACGATCTGAGAGCGCGCTTGAGGGTGACGACCTGAGAGCAATCTCGAGCCTGTGATACCCGAGATACCGTAGCTCGAAGGCAGAGACCTGGGAGTGAGCCGGTATGCACTCAAAGACCGAGGTCTGAGAGTGAGTGGGAGTTGTCAGCAACAATGACTAGTAAATCATGAGTATATGGACTGGATAGAGACCTCGAATGGTTGGTCAGGAAGTACAGACCGTAGTGACGGTTGCACGGAGTTCTTCAGAGAAGTGGGAAGCTAGATTCGAGGACGAATCTATTTTTGGTGGGAGAGAATCGTAACGCACGTGAACCGGTAAATCGGTTAGGGTGTCGATCGACACCACGAGGGTGTGTCAATCGACACTAGTAACTAGTGTGGTTAGGGTTTTGTGTTAAATTGCACGGTTTGATCGATTTGGGTTAAAAGAACCCCTAGGGATTGCTTTTATAAAGGGGAACTCGAGATTAGGACTCGAGGTTAGCCACTTTTCGTTCTGTACGGAGAAAAAGAGAAAGAAAGTTCATGCGAGTTTTTGGAGGCTTTCTTGCGAGGTTTGGTGCCTGTTCCTGAGAGATCTTCCTGTGGAGAAGGAGATATGAGGCTTGTGGTGTCGTGGTGGGCTAGGTTTAGTGTGTTTTCCTTGCTGTTTCTCTATCAGAATCTTCTTGTTCGAGGTGAGTGCATGACCATGGCTTATATGACCGATTAGATCTCTGTTTATGTGATGTTTGTGATTAATTGATTGATTTACTTATTGTGATTCGTTTGATTGTGTTGTGAGGGCCTTGTGTGGCTTCTGTGAGGTTCGTGGTTGAGTTTTGGAGCAGTTGGAGTGGATGATCATGGAGGAGAGATCGCTGGAGGCGATATGCGCGATCGGTGTTGATCAACACTAGGGGTGGGTGTCGCTCGACACCGGTTATGGCTGATCGTGAAGGAGCATGATCGGTGTCAATCGACACCTAGCCGAGTTAGTGTCGATCGACACAGAGGTGAAATGTCGATCGACACCCGTTTGACTGGTTTGCTTGTTTGTTTTGTTTTGGTTTAATCGCTTGTGTATATAGCTCGTTGTTTGGGAGGATTGTCTCACTAAGTATTTATGATAATACTTATGCATCTCATTTGTGTATTTGATGTAGGTAAAGGCTTGTGTGACTGTAGGATCATGGCGATGAGGAGGAGGATGATCTAGGGGCTCGTGTGTTATGTTTATTGATGTTTGGGCTTCGCTAAGTTGTTAGATTCTGTAATGAGGGTTGTATAGAATTGACGCTTAGATTTGTGGTTGTGTGAGGGTTGTTAAATGTTGGTTTATGCTATTATTATGCTTCCGCTGGTTATTGTTGTATTATTGATATTGTTGTATTGGGTTGGAGTGTTTCAGCTACCAACTCAACTGCAAATATAGCGTTTGCAGTTGATAGCAGGAGAACCAATCAAACCTTTAAAAGGACGAATTCCCGTAAAATTTGATGTACAAATTAAGCCTTGTCACGAGGTAAGATCTTTTAAAGAGGAAAGTACGAAATTTAACTTTAACTAATTAATACCATTGTAGTTCCATGGAGGGAAAATATCCGATAATGTAACGGGAATATCGAATTGCTAATGATTTTAGTTTTCCATATTTGAACAAAACTTATAAAATTGCAACTGACAAGAGAAAAATTAACAAAAACTATATGCAAACACCTGTTGGAGCGTGATTTAGCACCACTCGGTTAACTTGGATCGAACCGGAATTCACCTCAATCGGACCAACAATTTCATATCACAAGAACCTCAGCCGACCTCGTCAGCTCGGTGTCAATGTGAGCTCGCCGCCTTTGAGCTCGGGACAGATCCGGGGAAAAGATAAGACGAGATATTCAAAGATATTTGAAGATGATTCGAGAAGATCTCAATTAAAGGCTCATAAAGACAGCATTTGATGCTATGGAGAAGGCTTGGCGGAAAAGTTATGCAAATCTAGGGCATCACGAGGAGCAACTCGGCTATAAAAAGGAGGTCTCGCCTTCATTGAAAGGGATGGTCAATTTCCACTCTCAAGAACCCTAATTCATTGATTCTAGCTTCTTTGTTCTTCAAGTCATCTTGTTAACAGAGAGTTCAATCTCATATCAATAAAAGAAATCCATTTTCTACTGTGTTATTGTGATTCAATTTCGGTTCTCGATATCTAGCACTCACAATTTGGCGTCGCCTAAGAGATCTCTACGTGGAAGTTTCCGAACCTTCAACCTTTGACAGCCCCGACGCTCTTCCGAGTCATCAGATGACAGGAACACCACCGCCGCCACCGAAGGACCAGATGACGACCCAGTACATCGAACCCTCGGGGAGAAGCAGTGGAGAACAAGCCAACAACGGCGGAAATCCAGACCCCCGAGTCGACCTAACCAGAGAAGTCGACAGATCTGGAACCATCGGCGCGACCGCGACTGACAAAGACCCTAGTCTACCAAATCCAGAGGCCACCGGAGATAGGAACGGCGATAATAGCCGCACAACCGAGCATGATGAAGTCACCCCGGCCTCATTCCAAAACATGATGCAACAGCTTGTCGAGCGTTTCGACAAACAAAGCCACGATATCGCAAGAAACAACCAGCGAATCGAGCAGGTCACGCGGAGCATGCATCCACCAGAACGACCCGGATCCGTCCGCAGAAGACTCGAGTTCTCCAAAAGCGACATCATTAGAAATCTCAATCAAGAGTTTGACCGGATCGAGCGAACTACCGCCAGAAATGGACGGCCGAAAGACCTGTTCGCGAGGCTGCCAACGGCCGCGCCACCCGTCAACCGGGACGGCCCAACAACTGAAGGGACCACCAACGGCAAGAACGAGCTACATCGCAACGAGCTCGAAGGAATGAAGAACGAACTCAGAGATATACAGTCCAGAATGCACCGCGTGACGAGCGCGGCCCCCAAAATCGACAGGGTCTTGGCCCTAATGTGACAAACTCCCTTCACTGAGCGAATCATGCGCATACCCATTCCACCAGCCAAGCTCAAACTCCCGCTATACGCCGAAAAAGATGACCCAAGCCAGTTCCTCACGAAGTTCATGTATGCGGCTAATCGAGCTCACTTCGAACCAGAAGAAAGAGACGCCGGGCAATGCCAGATATTTGTCGAATCCCTTAGCGGAGACGCTTTGACCTGGTTCTCGAGGCTCGAACCAAACTCGATCAATTCATTCTACGAGTTGTCGACGGCCTTCGTTAAACACTACTCCATGTACATCAAACAAGGAGGTTCAAACGCCGATATGTGGAACGTAATTCAAGGACCGATGGAATCGCTCAGAGCCTTCATCGACCGATTCAAAGAAGTGATAGCACACGTAGCTGTAACGGACGACGCCGCCATAGCCGCACTCAGGCAAAACACGTGGTACAAATCCCGTTTCTGAGACGAGTTCATCATGAGAGAGTCCGAATCTCTCCAAGACCTCCTTCACAAAGCTATGCGGTACATCAATTTGGAAGAGGAAACGGCTGTCTTGGCCAAGAAACACGCCCCTTCGAGAGCTTCAGCAACCAAGGAGAAGGCCAAGGAAGAATACCGCGAACCGGTTTAGCACTACGACAAAGATTTCAAAGAAACCAAAGACCGTAGGATAACTTCTTGCGCGGTCGAAAGTGACCGAGGTCGATCAAACCTTCGGAACAAGATGTGGAACACCTGGAGCCGCAATGATCTAGATCCAAACGCGTATTGCACTTACCATCTGGTAAACGGGCATTCCACGGAGAATTGCCGACAACTCAAATCTTTGAGGACAAGCAAAGATTCAAGTCTGGGGGAATTGATGAGTCTAGTTTTTATCGTTTTTAATCTATGTTTTTAGGATTGTATTTTGAGTCAACTAACCTATATTAGATAGATATTAGAATTATTTGCTTTACTTAGTGTTTTTCAGGATCAAAGAGAGAATATTGGAAAAGAAAGGATTTTGGACCAAATAAGAATGCAAATGGGCCACGCATGAAGAAGTGGGCCAATCGTGAAGAAATGAAGTAGGATCGACCGATCCACAACAAGGATCGATCGATCCCTGAAGAATTGCGACCCACGTTCAAAGAGGCGGCTGGACCGACCAACTAGGCCCATGGACCGAACGATCCAATCAAAGGCTTTGGCCCAAGACGAAAAGACGGTGGGATCGACCGATCCTGCCCAAGGATCGATCGATCCACGCTTGCCGACTCTCCAAGGAATTCCATTTTTCTTCTTTTCATTTTCTCTTCTCTTTTCCTTTTGCGGCCTCTCTCCCTTTGCTATATAAAGAGAGGCTCGTCCCTTGTATTTACACACAATTCATTCTCTCCCTTAAAAAAGTTTGTAAGAGATTCACCTCTCAATACACTCTTAGTTTACTTTATAAATATGTCTCTTTATAGTTTCATCTTTATTTCTTTTTTATGATTGAGTAATTTTCTTATTAGGCTAAGGTTTCTCTGAAGGGATGTGACCGATTATTAGGTTGTTAGATTTGGGAATTTATTTTATGGTTCTTCTTCTATGTTGTTCTTAATGCTTAGGACTTGAGTAGCTAACTTGTTCTAAGATCATAGGTGGTTAGTTTAGACACGGGAGTGCGGTTAATCGCCTGAATCAACATTTGGGGAGCAAGATTCTATGGCGTCGGGAGGCATAACCATGGCAACTTGTGAACATATTAATCTTGTTATTAAAGCTAGTTTTACTTTGTTAGGATCACGCGGGAGCGGTTCTTTAATATGGTATTGCTAAGAAGGCATTTGTGCGTTAGTGACTTGCCAACATAATTGTGGATTAAGTTCTAGAACGTATCTTAACATTTCCTACTAATTGATTTAATTGTTTTGTCACATCCTGGATGGTTTCCCTATGCCTAATATTTCTTTATTATTGTTTGCTTATTTTATTGTCTTGTTAGGTTATTAGAAAATCAAGTCTTTATTTTGTCTTAGCTTAATTTAATCTATTAATTTAAAGTGTATCTTTGGTCTCTGTGGATTCGACCCTAAAGTACTACTATGATTACCGTTTTGATCCGGTATAGTGTATGATAGGTTTTATTTGTTTTGCGAAGATCAGAAGGATCCTTGTCGACACAGGAAGTTCAGTAAACATAATCCTCCAGAAGATTCTGACCGAGATGGGGATAATCGACGACCGGGTCAAACCCACTAGTCGCTCTCTCACCGGATTCACCTAATCAATCCATGAGCTCGTCAAGCATACGAACTACGAACGACTTGATCCCCTCATTGGGTACGTAGGCAGCTCTCTGAGCATTGAACGTAAAAGCATAATCTTTCGCGATTCAAGCCGAGTCGATCCTCATATCTCAAACACCTATACGGTCACAAGCTCTAAGCATGGGTACGCAGAAACCCAAATTTACTCCAGACAACCTGACAATTAGCTCTCTGAATGGCAGCGCATATTCTGTTGAGACCACATGAGTAAGCCGAGATCAGTACTTGCATCCTATATATGCCGAGCTCGCCCAGTGCACTCGCAGTACACAGAGATCAGTTCTCTGGTAAACGCGCGCAATAAGTTACTTGGTGTAAGCCGGGAGACGTCCCGCGGCAAGGACACTTCCTAAGCGTCAATACTCACACATCTCATATCCCATACCCGAGCTCAGAATTTTGGATATTCATCCAGTTCTCAGTTCGAGATTAATCAAGTAGCCGATTCTGTTTCGCGCAACAAATTCGATTACGCTTGCACAACAAGCAATCTCTCTATGATCAGGTCGTCAGAACGGAAATCTATTTCCGAAAGATCACTAATGATCAGTCATTCACAAGCAAGCAATAAACAAAAGCCGATTTGCTTAAATCGCAAAATATCCAAAACAAAAAGCCCAAAACATGGCACCATGTTCCAAACAGAGGTTTAACTAAGCCCACACACGGGCTGATCAACAAAAAACATCTAAAATTCAGACGGCGCACCGGCCATAGCTGCCTCTTCATCTGCCTTTCTCACGGGAGAACTCATTTAGAAGTTCTGGCATCGGCGAGATCTTGTCTAAACCTAGGCGGAGCCAGTCGTTGGCAGGCGACTCGAGGCACCGCATCAGCCGTTCCATATCATGGACAACCCACATGGCGTCGCCATGCCTCACGCGATAGTCCCAGTGAAGATCGCGCACCTAATCAATCGAAAAGTGAATTCCCAACTCGAAAACAAAAGCTATAGAGCAACGTAAGACACAAAAACTTATGGTTCTAAGCCATTGTTGAACTTTGGAGGCATCATCCTCGTTCGCCCTCATAAAATCACTCAAGGTTTGAACATATCCAGCCTTGAAGTTGCGGGGAACCATCTCGTATCCGGGAAAAACAACAGACCCGAAGTCCTTCCATGGATCAAAAGGCGGATTCCAAATCTCACCAGAAGATGTCTTGAAGATCGAATCGAAATATCTTGTGACCTTCCGTGGAGGAGAACGAGTGCGCTCCTGATCCCTAAACCCTGCCAGGAACGAATAGGCGGCTCGGGCGACCAATCATGTTTCGGCGTAGATTGATCTGACAGAATAGTGGTAGGCGAGGTGCTACGCGATCGAACGCGCTCGTCGTAAGGATCAGTCATCGCCAAATCTCAAAGATCTAGGAAGGAAGAGTTATCCCGAGCTCTATCAAAACGAAGTGAAAGGAGACGCAAAAGTTCAGAAGACCAAGGCAATAAAGGAGTTAGAGCGGTTTAAATCCTCAATAAATTGACAAGACTATACGGGACTTTTAGACTTCCCATTGGGGCAAAACAGTCAAAGCATCCGCAAAGCAACTCGTTGTAAGGCCCAACTCGACGGCCCAGAAGCTGACCTCGCAAGCCCATCAATGGCAAAAAAGACTGATTCAGTTCGGCTCAGTGCCAAAGTAAGAAGCAAAACAAAAACTCTTATTTCATCGCAATAAAGGGGTGCGTACCCGGAGACAAAAGTTCAAAAGCAACAGAACTTGAAACAGAAATCAATCACGACATAAACGCCAAAAATAAAACAAAACAAGGAGACGAAATCATTCGTCTTCCTTCTCAAACATCTCCCTGTAGCGCTTCACGACCAAACGCAGCAGCTCAGGCATTGGGTACTTCCTCTGGAGACCGAACCTCTCTCAGTCCCTTGGACGGGTGATCGTAGGTCAAATAATAAACCTAAATATGCAAACTACCGGATCAA